>JAGFNQ010008821.1:0-14544 GCA_024364735.1 Boesenbergia rotunda | reverse complement strand
CGGAATCCGAAGAGGAAGAGCTGGCAGAGCTTCTGAACATCGTCCGGAAACTGTTTAGAGCTTGGAAAGACTAAAAGAAGAAGAAAAATGGGGCAGCCAAAGGATGATCCTGCTGAACCAAAGAACAAGGTGGACCTCACCTGTTATGTATGTGGAAAGAAGGGCCACTTTAAATCCGAGTGTCCAAACACAAAGGATACAAAGAAGCAATGAGGAAGAAGGCGTTGCAGGCTACCTGGTGTGGGACCGGGTGCATGTTGACATGGATGCGGGTTCGTAATTTTAAATTTAATTATGTGCAGTGGAAGGTTTAGCATAAATAATTTCTCAAATTATTTAACCACACATCTAAGCATGCAACCTTATCTTGTGTAGACATGATCATATATTTAAAATTTTGCAAAAACCAAAACTAATTTACATATTACCCTCACGTAACTCGAAGGAAGGGACGAGATCCAACCGTAAGCGTCCCTCGGAAGCTCCGCCTCTATTCCGTCCACGCCGAGTTTCATGTTCTCGAGAACTACTAATTCTCCGAGAACGCGACAAGAAACCAAGAGAAACGTAATTATATCGGAAAAACTCACCACCAAGGTTGGCCGGAATCACAATTCCGGCGAGGAGGAAGATGACTTGCACCCAATCCCAAGGTGATGATGGCCGGAGAGGAAGATCGTCCCAACGGAAGAACTTCGTCGCCTCGGTGCTTCTCCTTGTGCTCACGCAAGAAGAAGGGAGAAAAAGGAGAGCCGCCAAGAGAAAGAAGGGAGGAGAGGGAGAGAGCCCAAGCAAGAATACTTTGATTATTTCGAATGAATTCCAAGCCTTGCCTTGGGTCCTTTATATAGTGGCCTCTCAACCGCCAAGTCTCTTTTTTTCTTATAGAATAAATTTTCATAAGAAATTTATCATATAAATTTTCTATGACTTTTTCCATCATAGAAAGTCTTGATTTTATATCATGGTTAAAATCATATTTTAATTCATGATAAAAATCAACCAAGTCTCTTTTTGCTTATCGAATAAATTTTCATAAGAAATTTATCATATAAATTTCTTTATATAAATTTCTTTATCATGGTAAATCAATCCATGATTGATTTTATAAAATAAAATAAACCAATCCATGGTTCATTTTAATTTCCATGAAAAATAAATTTTATAAAAATTTCTTTATATAAATTTCTTTATCATGGTAAATCAATCCATGATTGATTTTATAAAATAAAATAAACCAATCCATTGTTCATTTTAATTTCCATGAAAAATAAATTTTATATAAATTTCTTTATATAACTTTCTTTATATAAATTTCTTTATCATGGTAAATCAATCCATGATTGATTTTATAAAATAAAATAATCCAATCCATGGTTCATTTTAATTTCCATGAAAAATAAACCAAACCTTGGTTTATATAAAAATTTATATCATCCATAATTTCATAAAACAAACCACACTTGATTTATTTTATAAATTGAACCAAACAATTTGGTTCCTTCCCTTTTTTGTGGACGACCAAGCAAAGAGGGTGGGGACCCTCTTTGGTCGGCCTATTGGTGGCCCTCAAATAGACTGTCACGAATGTGGGTCTCAAATTTAGATATTTATATGAAAAGCTGGAAACCCTTTTTGCAATCAAAATATGAAAACGTAGTAAGGGGCCACAGGTCGTATTTTTCCTCGAAACTAGATGAGAGTTTGCTTGATTCGAGCTCGTGTTTATGTGTCGTTGATATTTTTGGGTTTCAATTAGAATCTGGGTTTGGTTTCAATTGGAAATGGAAAAGCAATGAAAAGAAAAACCACTCAATTAATGGAGCCAAACAAAGTAAATGCTCCTAAAGAACTCAACTAATGGAACTTAATGAACCAATGTAACTCAGCCAAAGTTGTAAAACTGATCTGATAGCACATCCAAATCAAATGCAGCAAAGCTGTCTAAAAACAGTCCAATACAAAACCTATGCCAAAACCCTACTTGATACAAGCTGTGGGCAAGTGATCGAGACAACTTATGTGCCAAAAGTCTAAAACTAGATGCAGAGATTTTTTTACTGATTAGTTCCGAGATATTACTGCAGGAATGAATATAGAATTGCAGAACAAACCGACGCAGAACAATCTATCAAGTTCACAAATCTAATGGTCAAGGAAAAATTCAGCAAACACTGTTTTCTGGATACACAATTTCAGAAACTAATGGCTGGATACGCATGGAAAGAACACTGAATTTCAAAGACAAGTCGATGCAGAATTGAACTCAGAGCTGAACAAAACTCTTAGATCATGTACACAGTCTAATGGCCAGAAATGATTCAGAAAAATTTAACTCACTGTTAACAAGTTCAGAAATGATTAACCGAAAGTTAATATGCAGAAACTAGGTTGAGACGCAGCAATCGTAATTGTTATGCCGAGATAAACTGAGTTGTAAAGCGAGTTAAGATTTCATGCAAGTATTCACTAACAAACAGCCTATCTAATGAACTTACAGAATTAAGAGAAAATAAATGAAGCAGGACAATTTAGCAAACTGGGTTGTAGATACGGAAGCTGATGTGCAGAAATTCAAAGTCGATCACATTGCAGAAACAAATCATAACCATCCGAATTCATGGGAAATTATCTAATGTTCTGGTAGAATTGAAAAGCACTAACGAATACTAACACGAATTCAGAAGCTACAGCTAATAACACTTGCAGAAATTAGGTCTGGTACGCAAGAATGATACGCAAGAAGCAAAAATGGCACGCAAGCAATGAAACAAGAAATTCATTGAAATGAAAAGCAATTATCCACTAAACACCTTCCCTAGCTATTAAACTAGAAGATTTGAACCCTAATTAGGCAGAAACTAATTGAAAATGAAGACTAACAGCTGATACAGAAAAATTCAGAAATGGAATTGGCAGAAATCGAAAACTACAGCTAATTGCAATGGAATTTGACTAAATAAACTAAATCTCAATCTCTCATCTCAGCTCAAAAATCCCTTGCTGTCACTCAAGGATGAGCCTCGAATTGAGATTGAAACGATCCATACAAGAAAATTACAGCAGCTGGAATAAAATTTAGAAATGGAGTTACGGCAGAATTTAAACTGCAGCTAACAACTAAAATATAATACGAAATCTAAACCCCAATCCCTCCATTAGCTCAAGATCTCCTTGTTCGTCAGGCAAGGGCTGGCCTCGAACCCCTAAGCTCAGCAAATCAGTGGGAAATCAAATCTGCGATCCATTTCAGCTGAAACTCATTCAAGATGGAAAACCCAATCGATTTCTTCAATTCAGCCTTGTCTGATTGAAATGAAGGTGCGGGAATGATCCAGGCTTATCCGAGAACCCCTCCAGATAGCTTGGACTGATGTAGAATTGGACAAAGCCGGAATCGAAGCAACCAAATGCAGAGCTGAGGAAACCCTCACTCAGCTCTGCTCTTGCCCAATTCCGAGCTGAAACCTCCACAGATTGCTCTCCCCAGTGACCTCGACTTGATCTAAATGAAGAGAAAGGGTGGTCGCGCCCCTTGGATTGAAGAAAACAGCTGAAGAACGAAGAACACGAAGAAGAGGATGAACAGTGTGGCAGAGACGCGACAGGGAAGAAGGCTGCGGGAGTTTGATTAAATACTTAAGCATTGGATGGCCCAGATTTCTCCACATTAATCCAACGGCTGATCTTGCTCTGATTTAATCCAAACTTTAATGATGATGATCAGGGGTCAGGATCTGCCTCGTGGTAGCACGGATCCTCCAGATTTGCAACGGATGGTCCAGATCAACCTAATCTTTGAATGGACGATCTAGAGCCCTCCGAGCTTGATCCAACTATTGAATGATCTTTGATTGGGATGAAACCTTCAGATCTTGATCAAAGTGCTTGTTCAACCCTAACCCTAGCTCGGATTGCTTCAGATGGTCCCGATGGCTCAGATCTAGCCGCTTTTGAATCGGACGACCCGGATTAATCCGAAGCTTGATAACTCGATCCGGGTCCACTTCCGACTCAAGTTTGACCCAGTATGCCCTAGGTCCATGAACCTTTCATGCCTACAAAAATAGGTCAAAAATATAGTGGCCAAATAATCCAAATATGTGTAAATTTGCAATTAAGTCCAAAATAAAGGTATGTTCTAAAACCTAGGGTAAATTTCATAATTAAGCAAGTAAAACATGGGTCAAACATGGATTTTAGCAATTAAAATAATCAACAAAATGGTACTTATCAACTCCCCCACACTTAAGCTTGAGCGTCTCGCGAAACCACTAAGTATGTATCCCTTGGGCTTCCTTAAGCATAATTAGAAGCAAATGAAAAGAAATTACCTAGGGTCGTCAATTCTCATAAATCTAAGCTCTATGGATTAGTATCTTGTCCTTAAATCAACAACTTAGCCTTTTCATCCATCATGAGTCGTTGAGATGAATTTAAATCACTAGCCTTTCAAGGAAAATTTTGGTGGCTCTCTCCTTAAGTTCTAAGTAGATGATGGAAGTGGAGCTCACTCATACACACATGCTTCTTGCACTACCATAGGCTTTCTTGTTATCTAATCTCCACCATTATTCATGATTAGGATCAACATCTATAAAAACAAGTGAAAACAGAGAAAATGGTAAGAAATGGAGTAGAAGCTAAGGAAATAGAAAATTCGATGGAGTGGAGGACTTGGTTGCTCAAAAATATTTCCAATGCACTTTGCTTCTCTTTACAGTCCTCTAGTGATATCAGAAGTGTGATGGAGTAAGTCCTTGCAATGCCCTTCTTAAATTGGATGAAAATACCTCATTAATTCTTTTGTGCCAATTTTCCATTTTGCGTGCCAACCTTTATTTCTTTCCTCTTCTCTTTTCTGATTTTTTTCTTTTTCTTCCTCTCTAGTAAATTCAGAATGTAATGGAGCAAAACTTGGGCTCTGATGAGAACATCTTCACTAATTTATGGTGCCAAAACTTAAATTGGATGCCACTTGTTTCCTTGTTTGCAACTCAAGTTGGCACACTTCTTTAATTATTCTTTTTCCTTCATGTTTCAAGTCTTCAACTCCATGGAAATCAGCCGTCTTCTTCAAATCAGTAATGGATTTGCCCAAACTATTTTTGGCATAGATTTTCTCTCCTTCACTTGTAAAATGGCACAAAAATTTTTCATTATTAGTGTGCCATTCTCTTTTTTTTTTTTTTTTATTATTACTTGCCACTTTGTTCCTTTTATTTTGTTCTTCTGTTTTTCTCTTTTGAGTTCAGTTATGTTGTGGCCATGCTTCAACCTTTATCAGAAACAACTTAAACCCAGCCTTCCGTGAGCTTCAAGTGGACTGATCAGCACATTTGGCACAAGAAGTGGCAACTCCAAGTACTCGTTGCAGATTTTCTTCTTCTTTGTTCTTTACTAATTTTTTTTTCTTTAGGCCAGCTGCTTGTTCAGTCATTATGTGCTTGAATTCTGATCAGAGTCAGCTTCACTCCAAACTGCTGTGAGCTTCAAATGAATACTACTTGCTGTTTTTAGTTCCCAATTTTTCCTACTTGTCTTTAGCTGCAATTTTTTTTCTGTTTCAGGTTTCGGATTCCACTCCTCGCAGCTAATTTCAGAACCTGCTTCTCTGCTCTGATCAGCAGCATCCCACGGCTTCAATCTCAGATTTTTCACAGCTTCACTTCACTGCCCATATTTTCTTCCTTCCTCTGATTTTGGCACAAATTTTTCTTGGATGCAGATTACCCTTTTTCTTGGATACAGATTACCCAGTTTGTGTCTACATCAGCCTCAATTCAGCTTCAATTCAGCACTCGGCAGCAATCTGAATTCCAGAAGTTTGGATTTCGGCCATGGCACAATTGTCTTCAAGTTGATACACTAATTTTTGCTCAGACTCTTCTTTCTTCTTTCGAAATGATCATAGATTTTTTTTTCTTTTTGGCATGGCACAGATTTTTAGATTTTTCCATTGCTTGCCACTTGAATCTTCAAAATATGATAAGGATCTAGATACCCCACTCGCTTCCATCTTTCTTGCTCATTCTTGACACCAAATTCAACTCACTTGGCACCTTTTTGGCTTCAACCTCACAATTGAACCTTACCAAAAAAAATTTCTTGATATGAAATGCCTCTTTGATTCCAAATCTTTCCAAAATGCTAGACACTCCCCCACACTTAAATCTTTGTCCGTCTCGGGAAAAGTAGCATTAAGAAACATCTCAAACAACAAGTCCATAGAAAAGTAAGGGTAAGAGTAGGAGATAAGTAAAGAAAAATCGAATGAACATGATTTTTGCCAAAAATTGGTATAGAAAGGGAAACAACATGATTAGCCTCTATAGATGTGATCCAATCATTGAAATATGATTTTGAAAGAACCTAAGCAAGTTCTAGAGTTCAATCACATATGTGTGCCACAAAAATAAGGCTAATTCTCACTAGGTGCAAAAGATTCATCTCAAATCATCAATTAAGAATCTAAAACAAAGTAGTACTCAAGTATCCAAGAATTCATCCATGAGCTCAAACCCTAAGTTTTGACAATCAAATTTAATTTATTTTCAAAAGACTCTAACATGCTATGGAGATAACCTAGAGGGATATATTTATTCCTAGTCATGCAAAAAAAAGTGCTAAAAGAAAAGACATGGTATTTACAATGTCTATTTATTCAATTTACTCTACTCACGCATTTATTAGCAAGAACTCATTTTAAAAGAAAGTTCTACTTCTAGAAAACATAAAAGTGAAACATGCGATAAAAGAAAATACAAGAAAGAACAATCTCCCCTTTGTTCTGGTGGACGGAGCCTATCAAGAAGTAGCTTCCATCGTGGTAGTGGAGGTACATGGGTGGCTGAGAGAATTAGGACTCCCCCACACTTGAACATTGCAGAAATATGCTCTGGTGGCCGAAGGCGATTTAGGTTCAAAATCCATTGAAGGAATGGAGTGCTTCGAATTAAAGTAAAATCATCTCCTCCTTCTTTATACCTTTTAGAAGTCCTTCCAGGAGGTTGAAGTCTGTTCAGATGGAGCACCCACTCCAGAAGTCTTCTAGACCCTGCAAAACAATGTAATACCTCTCTCAAGCGTTCAGGGTCAGAAAGAAATGATATAAATTCAGTCTCTGCATGAAATGTATCCAAAACTGCATCACATCCAATTAAATCAATTCTTGGTGCTTCAATAAATTTTTCACAATTATTTTCTACAAAATTTGCATCCAGGAGCTCATCACAAACAAAGAAATCAATTTTTGGCACTTCAATAGAAATATCACAATTATCTTCTATCAAGGATGTATCAAGCAATGTGTCACAGCCAATAAAATCAATCTCAGATACCTCCATAAGTTTTTCACATTCAACCTCAGCATAAGATATCGCAAGAGATTCATCACAATAAATATCATCAATTTCAGGCACTTCTAAAAAATTTTCACAATTTATATCCACAAAAGAGGTATCAAGAGACTCATCATAACAAACAACATCAATTATAGGTGCCTCTAAAATTATTTCGCAATCCATATCAAGAGATGTATTAAGTAATGCATTACAACCAATGAAATCAATTTTTGGTACCTCAATTGGATTTTCACTAGCAATTTCTACACAAGGTATATCAATAAATTCATCATAACCAATAAAGTCAGCACTAGGTACCTTTCTGAATTTTTCTGAACAAAGAGGAGAAATACTTACCTGAGCGTGCTGAAGAATACGTGGAGGTTCTACAAGAGTAGATGTATCCATGGCCTCCTCCTGATCAAGTTCATGCTCCTCTTCAGCCTCAAGCTCTGGTGGACACTCAACTGGAATAGGTGATCCTTGGGTTCTTGCTTCCACCATGCAAGTCCCTACACTTTCTGGTTCATTCTCTGAATCTTCTAATGTATCCATCACTGTTGGTGGTCCCTGGTGTTAGTGATATGAGAGAAGTGTCCTAAGGCAATCGCCTTATGATTGTAAAACATTTATATTAATAAATGATAATTCACTATTTGAGTATACATGCTTGTGTATTTGATTGGGATCTTAAACTCATCTACTGAATGTCTGCAATACAACTCACAGCATAAGAGAATTTGTGATTAGATCACAACTAGTGATTATCTCTAAATGCGCAAATGTGAAGTATTGAAAATATCCCTAGTCGATGAATTGATAAAAACGGACACTATCAATTCTGTTGAGACTAGCATGAGTTATTCTCTAATCAGCTGATTCTCACTGGCTGGTGACATTGGGATGTCCGGAGATAAACATGGATGCTAGTTAAGGGAACTAGTTCATTGGAGTGACTAGCTGTAAGACTTCATATGGGAATCTACATGTAGATATGTCAATGAAGATCTTACTGCGGCTTAAGTGCGATGTTCCTTTGACTTGCGGTGTTCAAGTCATCTTGGTCATGGAGACTTATACTTTGACATCTTAAGCAAGCATCTCCAAGGAGGTGTGGACCCAGGATGATCGGGTATAAGCCGAAGTGCCCGAAGATGTTTGAACAGCCTACAAAGGATTCACCACTCCTTGCGAGGAGATGTATACCCAGGCCTATCGTCGGATTGTTACTCAAAGCCTCTGGCCAGAGCATATCATGTTTAGAGTGAGAGTCTCTAAAATACATGAGAGTAATTAGAAATCCAAAGGACGAGTAAGACATTACTTGGGCTAGGTGTGACGTAGTCAGCCTAGTGGGGACTGACACCATAGACCGTGTCCTGAACCAAGTGGGTATAAGGTGGTGAAGGGAATGGGGCACGATTCATTAGAGCTGCTGAAGGGTTTCAGAATAATTTCTTCTGAGGTCAAACCGTTGATCTTTCGATTAATTGGGGATCATGATGTACTACTAGGTGCCACTCATGATCGTTCTATAATTAGTTAATTATAGACGGCCAACATAAATCGAAAGCCTATTTAGTCACACGCACTACGAGTAATCCGAGGGATTTAAAACGAGTTGAAAATTGGATTTTCCGATCAAGAGAAATAAGTCGAATCTGAGTTAGTCAGAGGCGCAATGGAAGCTAAAAATGGCTAAGTCTTTTGAAGGCTTTTTGGGCGAATTAAATGAGTTTAATTCGCGGCGGTCCGGGTTGGTTTGGCCGGCCAAAGAGGGTGCCAAACCCTCTTTGGTGGCCGGCCAAATAGAGGAGAATAAACCAATTTAATTGGTTTAATTAATTAAATAAATCTAGTACGATTTATTTTATAAATTATGGATAAATAAATTTGTATAAAGAAATTTATATAAATAAATTTATAGAAATTTATTCTTTTATGGAAGATTAAAATAATCCATGAATTGGTTTATTTTAATTTTATAAAATCAATTATGAATTGATTTTTCCATAATAAGAAAGTTTATAAATTTCTTATAAAATTTATTCCATAATTTAAAGAGAAGAAGAATTAGTTTTTATTATAAATTAGTTTATAATAAAGACTTGGTTTAAACGGAATTAATTCATAAGAATTTATAGGATAAATTTCTTATGATAAATAATTAGTTTTATTATAAAGTTAGTTATAATAAAATTCATAAGAGAATTTATAGGATAAATCTCTTATGATAACTAATTTGTTTTATTATAAATTGTTTATAATAAGACTAGGCTTAAACGGAATAAGCAATAAGAAAATTTATAAGATAAATTTCTTATAACTAATTCCGTTAATTCCGTTAATTCGGTTTAGAGGGAGACTTAGCAAAGGAGTTGCTACTATATAAAGGAACCAAAGGCTAGCCCTTATTCCACACAATTAAGAGATTAATTACTCCCTCTCTCTTTCTCTTAATCTCCTCTCCTCCACCTCTTCTTCCTCCCTTAGGGCCGGCGCACCCTAGCCTCTCTAGGGCCGGCGCCCAACCACAACACCAACAAGGGTGTTTGCCGTGAGGTTTCAAGAAGGAGAAGAACCCGAAGACGAAGAAGAAGAAGCGGATAGCGACTCCTCTCTTCTCGGAATTTGATTCCGTTATTTCATCGGTTAGTTTTTCCATTATTTCTCTTGTCCTTCTAGTTGTGCCTTCCGAGAATCTAGTAGTTCTCGTCGGCACAAAACTCGTGACTTTGTGAAGTCATCCCGAAGAGAACTCGGCGTGGACGCGAATAGAGGCGAAGCTTCCAAGGGACGCTACGGTTGGATCTCGTCCCTTACTTCGAGTTACGCGAGGTACTTGGTAAATTAGTTTACTTTTCGCAAACTTTTATTTCATGATTATGTCGATACACTATAAGGTTGCATGCTAGATACGAAGTTAAAATAATTTAGGAAATTATTTTATGCAAACTCTTCCGCTGCACGTAAAAATTTTAAATTTTACGAACTCGTATCCTTGTCGACATGCACCCGGTCCCAACAGTGGTATCAGAGCCGGTTAGTGTTCGACTTAATCAAATAATTGTTTTGTGGAAAACTTTGTCATGATCTCAATTTCGGAAAAAATTTTCAATTATGGAAACTTTCAAATTATAATAAATTTTAGATTTAGGAATTTCAAAGTTTGGAAATCCTCATGAAATTTCGCAAACGTTTGAAATTTTCTATTTTCTGAAATTTTATAATAATTTTGAAATTTTCCCATATTTGGAAACTTTCCAATTTTGGAAATTTTTCTATTTTAGAAATTTTCCAATTTTGGAAATATGTAAGTTTTCTTTGTACCGGAAACTTGCAATTATTCTGAAAATCAATTTTCGAAATCTCGCAATTTTGGGCACTTTCTTTTAAGAAAGTCTAGACAAATTCATGGACAGTTAATTGACAATTAAATTTGAATTGGTTTTTAAATTGACAACAAAATTCTTTATTTTGGATTGAGCCTCGGGGAGCCGTCCAATTTAAAGTTAGTTGTTGTAATTTAATTTCCCAATTTTTAATTGAAATTGTCATGTTTGATTGGATTGAGCCTCGGGGAGCCGTCCAATTGGATTTACAACACATTACTTTTCTTTGGGTATCTGAGCCTCGGGGAGCCACCCTTAGAAAACAATTTGTTGTAATTAATTAAATCCATGAATAAAATATGTTTAAGAGGTGATGCTCTTACATATTGTTGTCTCCAAAATTAATTAGGAAAATGGTTTCCTATAGAGTTTCTTAAATGAGATTTTCATGAAAATAATATGTAGTTGAATTAAGGGATTTGTCTCTTAATTTAACAAGATTTGATTTAGAGAAATCAAAGTCTTGAACATATTATTTCCGAAATTAATTATGACAATTTAGGAAATTGTTTCCCAAAACAATTCCTTTAATAAAGTATGAAATTATGATTAGGAAATCCGGTTCCTAATTTAATTCATGAGACTTGATAAATTAAGTCACATACATACTTTATTAAGGAAATCGTTAGTCATGACATAATTTTATGTCATGAATGTGCTTAAAGAGAATGAGACCCAAAACCCCTTACAAAATATTAAGGCCAACACCTTCCATTAATATGGTTAGAATCGGAGTTTTGTTTCTCGCTTGGGTTGATGGACACATCCATGCCCGACTTGAACCTCAACATGTTCAAACCATGGAATTAGTTTATGAATAATATAGTTCGAGTCAGAGGTCAATCATTAGTTTTGGTTGTTGGACACATCCAAGCCTGACTAAGCGGTTGAATGAGCTCCAACCATGTTAAAACTATTTCTTGATTAATGGGTCAGCCTTAAGCTTGGAGCATCGATTTGTTGTGCCACAGCCAAGGTCGATGCAAAGAGAGGTGCAGTTGGGTGCTATGTATAATGATACATACTTGTTAATGAGTTAACAACCCAATGATTTATGCAAACATTCAATTAGTTGATAGCATAATGTGATAGTTACATATATGTGATGTGTAATCGGTATAATTACCTACCTTCATAGCTAAGAAGAACTTGATGGCCACAGCCATGGTTGTTCTTATCTATGGTTGGATATCAACCTATTTGGAGATGTTCCTACGATCTCCCGAATTGATAATAAGGGTGACTCAATTCGTAAAATAAATAGGATTTAATTTATGTATGTTGATACATTCTTTAATAAATCTTCTCACATAATCTCAATTTGTATTTCTAGGTTAATCACTCGATCATGTCTTCTCTGAATTTGCGTTCCATCTTGGACACCAACAAATTAACTGGGCCTAACTTCATGGACTGGCTTCGAAACCTGAGGATAGTCCTCAAGGCAGAGAAGATTGCTTATGTCCTTGAAAATCTACTTCCCTCAAATCCTCCAGCAGATGCAACTCCAGACCAATTGGTGGCCTATCAGAAACATGTGACCGATTCTGAACTTGCAAGTTGCATCATGCTAGCCTCTATGATACCTGAGCTGCAAAAGCAGCATGAGCATATGGATGCTTATACCATCATCTTCCATCTTAATGAGTTGTTTGAAGAGCAGGCGAGATCCGAAAGGTTCGAAGTCTCCAGACTCCTCTTCACAACTAAGATGCAGGAAGGCACTTCCGCCTCGCAGTTTGTGCTAAAGATGTTGGGGTACATTGAGCGACTAAACACACTCGGTTTTGCAATGGATCATGAACTAAGTATTGACTTAATTCTGAGTTGTTTGCCCAAAAGTTATTCGCAATTTGTGATGAACTATCGGATGAACAAGCTGGAAACTACCATTCCTGAGTTAGTCAACCTGCTGAAGTCTGTAGAGCCTTCTGTAAAGCAGGAACAAAAGGCAGTTCTGTTAGTTGGTTCCTCGAAGAAAGGTTCTAAGAGGAAGGCCAAAGAACAGAATAAGGGAAAGAAGAAAAAGGCTAAAAAGACTGAAAAGAAACCAAAAGGCACTTGCCATCATTGTGGCAAAGAGGGTCACTGGCGAAGAAATTGCAAAGTTTATCTTGAGTCCTTGAAGAAGAAGGCATCCGATGCCCCGTCCTCTTCAGGTATCTTCGTTATTGAATGTCACTCTATTTCCTCAAATACCTGGGTACTTGATACTGGGTGTAGCTCACATATATGTAATGACATACAGGGGCTAAGGAATAGAAGAAGACTCGTCAAGGGAGAAGCAGATTTGCGAGTTGGAAATGGAGCAAAGATTGCTGCTGTTGCCATCGGAACATACTTGCTAAAGCTCCCGACTGGACGTATCTTAGAACTGGATAATTGTTATTTCGTTCCTTCGTTAATAAAGAACATTGTATCTATTTCATGTTTGAATGAAAAAGGTTATCATTTGACTTTTAGTAACAATTGTTGTTACATAACTTTAAATGGTGTTCTTTATGGGAATGGAACTTTGTGCAATGGCATCTACACGTTAGATTTATCCAGTGACGTTTTCAATATCGAAGTTAGCAACAAACGTGCTCGAATAGATAATCGAATAGACTCCTACACTTGGCATTGCCGTCTTGGCCATGTAAGTAAGAAACGCATGACCGAATTGCACCGATGTGGAATTTTGGAATCATTTGAACCCGATTCATTTGATACATGCGAATCGTGCTTAAAAGGCAAGATGACCAAATTACCCTTTACCGGAAAAGGTAATCCAGTGGGAGAATTGCTTGGTCTAATACATACTGATGTATGTGGACCAATGTCAACTCTTGCACAAGGAGGCTATAGCTACTTCATCACCTTTATCGATGATCACTCACGATTCGGGTACGTGTTCTTGATGAAACACAAATCTGAAGCCTTTGAGAAATTCAAAGAGTTCAGAAATGAAGTAGAGAAACAGCTTGGCAAAAGTATTAAAATACTTCGATCCGATCGGGGTGGTGAATACTTAAGTCAAGAGTTTCAAGATTATCTAAGGGACAACGGGATATTATCCCAATGGACTCCGCCATATACACCACAGCATAATGGTGTATCTGAGAGGCGCAACCGAACCTTGATGGACATGGTTAGGTCAATGATGAATCATGCAACTCTTCCAAAATCCTTTTGGGGTTATGCACTTAAGACAGCTGTTTATTTATTAAACAGAGTCCCGACCAAGGTAGTCTCTACTACTCCATATGAGATTTGGAATAGTAAGAAACCTCACTTAACTCACCTTAAGATATGGGGTTGTCCTGCTTAGTGAAGCGGGTTGTATCAGACAAATTGGATGCTAAGTCTGATAAATGTCTATTTATTGGATACCCTAAGGAAACGAAGGGTTACCAATTCTATCATCCCTTGGAACAAAAGGTGTTTGTTTCAAGGCATGCTGTATTTCTAGAAAAAGAATTTCTTTTACAAGAAAACAGTGGGAGTGGCTTTGAACTTGATGAAGTTCAAGAAACTCCAATAGACATTACAGAGACACCGAGTCTAGGCCCACAACCGATAATTCATAATGATGAGCTATCAGTTGAACCTAAAACTACACCACCTCTTCGTAGGTCTGATAGGACACGCAACATTCCAGAGAGATACGGATTTCTCGTAAGTGAATCGAACGACGTGTTGCTCATTGGGATGACGAACCTATCAGTTATGAAGATGTTCTGAAAAGTTCAGAAAGGGACAAATGGCTTGAAGCCATGAAGTCGGAAATGGATTCCATGTACGAAAATCAAGTATGGGACTTGGTTAAC
>JAGFNQ010008820.1:0-105915 GCA_024364735.1 Boesenbergia rotunda | reverse complement strand
AGAGACCCAGGAGCCGCTGATTCAATAGAGAATCGAACATCACCTCCCTTGTCCGGCGGACAATTTACACAAACACACAGATACAAATAACACAACCACGCAGTTAAATGGCCTCAGGCCTCAAATCCATGCAGAAACAACATATATATGACTATAACCGTCGCAAAACCAAAGTACGAACTCACCTGAGCTGCCAGGGGGCAGGAACAAAGCCAAAACCCCACGAAGTCTAACATAGGACTCAAAAGTACAATACCATCGAATAAAACATGAATACATGTCCAAAACATGGCAACGGAAGCAAAGTACATACTACAGGGTCCATAACCGAAAAACAACACAAAATAAAACGAGGCAGAGCTCCTCTCGAGCTGGGGACTGGCGGCTAGGGCTCTCCTGGCAGACATCAACCTGAAATTAAGGAAAATAACCAACGGTGTGAGTCCAAAGGAACTCTACGGATACCCAGAATAGATATGCATAGAAAGTTATACTAACAATAAGAGTTCCGCTAATACAGTCTCATATCAACAGTAGGGAAAGACTAGTACTGAAAATACTGAGGTGGATACATACTAGAAATCCATCTAACCTGAAAAGAGGGTAACAAATACCAATGGAATACCAATAGATATATAATCTCAGATAACAAGTCTCCAGAATATGCATGTCAAACAAGTGCAGAAATCAAGTGCAGCAAACAATGCACGATGCAAAGTATGCACATGGTGCAATGACATGTGTCACCCCTAGTCCCAGTCAGGATCATCGTCCACAACGTCCGCGTGGGTAGAGCTGTGACAACCTGTACACACCCTACCATCACTGCTCCTGAGTGACCGGGTGGACAGGATGCTGGCGGAGGTCACTCTCCTACCCCAAGCAATGGGGGAGTCTAGCTCTCATCTCCTCGTGGCTCAGTACGAGAAGGGATCCCTGGCTGCTACCACGCCCGGACCCACCCTCCAAATAGTGGCCGAACGGAGCAATACAGGGCAAATGCACACATCCTACGGTATCCACTAACCCATGAGTGGCCGTGTGTGCATATCCTCATGTACCGGAAGACGATAGGCTCAACCACAAGGGAGTCGCTGATCGTCGACATGCAACAATGCAGAGATGGTGTATGATAGATACACATACCTCCCTCACAAAGTTCTCAGTATACTAAGTCTCAGTCTGAATCCTATAACAGGAAATACTGGTAACCTACAAGGTATACTGGCAAGAAACTACTGATCCCTCAACGTCAAATGCAAGAGATACATCAAGATATCTAAGCATACATATAGATATGACAATACCTGAGACTGTATGGAACTAACAGCATAAAAACTTAGGGATAAACAACAGGTATCCAGAACAAGCATACTAAACACGGATAGCGTATAAACTTACTGCTATCTATAATAGCCTATGCATAACCATATGACAATATCAACAAGATAAGTCAAGGGGTACCCGCCTCCAAATGAGAAGAATCCAAATGCGAAGAGAACCACCAGCCAATATCAGCAATAAAAATCCAAATCAAGTCCCTGTATCAAGGACATTAATTAGCTATTACACAAATGATAGCTAGCTAATAAATCCCTAAACTCTTATTAGGGTTAACCTAATCCTCGTATTTCATTTAATTAATCACTTCTAATTAAATGAAAGGTTTCCCAATTACCCCAGATCACAGGTGGGATTTACCCCAAGATATGCTAATCCCATCAACCCAGAGTTAAGCTCTCACAAGCCGATCAAGGTATAAACCCAAAAATACCTCTTAACTCCATGGCACAGCAACCTCTGCACATTAATTAACTAACCCTAGCAAACCATTAGCTTCAACACCTTCGGGTATCAACGTAGTTACCAACCCAAAACCATAGCACAAATAAAACTACATATAGCTTCCAATTCAATATAGGATTGAGCCAAAACTCAGTCCAACTCTTACCTGAGCCAAGCAACCCTCCACGGCAGAAGCTCCCACTCACCAGTAAGGTGGCGCACAACCAAAATGGTTGAAACCCAACCTCAGCTACTGCTCACAGGAACCCTCACAGCACAACCCTACACATGCAATTTGTCAACAGAAGATAGAAATCAAACTCCAAATCTACACACCAAGCCATAATCAACATAGCATTGATACAATGAGCTCTAGGATTATGTCACGGTCCAAGGCACACAACAATGCCTAATCCAATCTATAGTTCTACTAAATATTCCAATTCATCCACAATGAACACCAAACAAATGCAGATTTACCTGCGATTGGCGTCGGCCCAACCCCAGCTCCGGATATGATGAGATCAACCCAATCGAGAGAGGAGTATCAATGGTGCAAAATTCCCAGATCCCTTCTTGATGAATCGCGCGCCCAATCTCAACAAGGAAGAACTGGAGCAATCCCCTAAATCTGGATTCAAGTGGTATCACCATCCCCTCTCAAGTCTTCCATAGATCTGATGCTAGAACCAAAGGAAAATCGAAAGTTTACTCTAATCGAAGCCGTCGACGGTGTCCTAGCTTCCTCCCCCTGCCGTCGGTCTAAGGGCACCCTTTGATCTGCCAAGCCCGGGTAGGGGTAGACAAGGGTCACGGGTAGAGTGACGAGGAAGGAGGAGAGGCTGCCGACCTAGGGTGCTCGGTGGCTGGAATCGGGACTGAGAGGGAGATGATGAAGGAAAGGGCCGGCATCTTCGGCTGCAATGAGTGAGTCGGCCAAATGAATTAGGTCAAGCATATATATGGACATTTTGCAATTTAGTCCAACACTTTTGTCAAATCGCAAGTCTACCCCTATTTTAAACCTAATCACGTTTTAGTCCTTGTAATTGTTTATTTTAATTACAAGTTAGTCCCTAATTTATGACCAAGGCTTCGGAAACCCTGAAACCTTCCCGGTAATCCTCCGAAAATTACCAGGACCTAGTCAAACGTGTCGGATTTAACATTAGCGAAGTCATCCCGACGATACTCGGCGTGGATACGAATAGAGGCGGAGCTTTCATGGGACGCTAACGGTTGGATCTCGTCCCTTCTTCCAAGTTACGCAAGGTAATTCGTAGAGTAATTTCCTTTTCTGTAAAAATTTTATATTACGATTATGTGAACACATTGCATGCTTAGGATATGTGTTAGAATAATTTAGAAAATTATTCATGCTTTTGTTTCCGCTGCATGTAATTATGTAACAATTACAATACGTGTCCGCGTCGGCATGCACCCGGTCCCAACATATTTGGATCATGTTGTTATGCTTGCTTGATCTGATGGCTATAGATCAATCATGCCCTTTTGGCTGTTGGGCCAATCAAACCAAGTATGATCTGGAGGATCATGGATTTTGATGTGTGTGTCAATATGAGTAAGTTAGGGTTTGCTGTTGGACTAATATGTGTATGTGAATGTGCAGGTTTGCAGGTACACATAGACTTGGTTGGATGTCTTCAGGTGAAAGGTGGCATGGAGGCAAGCTGTTGGCTTGCGTGCGCATCCGAGGGACTATGGACAAAGCAGGGACGATGAGCCGAGGGAAGCGGACTTCGAGGCGTACGTGAAGGATAGCATGGAGGCAAGCCGCGGACTTGTGTGAGGCTAAAGTCGAAGAGGGCTTGAAGGTGACAGATCGAGGCTGCTGGAGCAGAGACGATGAGCCGAGGGGCGCGGACATCGAGGCATGCGTGAAGGGTGGCATGGAGGCAAGCCGAGGGCTTGCGTGCGCATCCGAGGGATGGGAGCCAAAGATGAAGAGGGCGTGAAGGCAATAGATTGAGACTGCTGATTGAAGAATCAACCAGGTCATGAGGATCCGAGTGTTGAGTGATTGTACTCGGGAACTAAGCCGGGAGGGTTCGAGTGCAGAGAGAAATGTACTCGGGAAGGGTAACTCTAGGCTTAGGGAAGGACCAGTTGACTGCCCCAGGGGTAATCGACTGGTGTAGCCGGAATTCGAAAGGTCAGGCTTGAAATTCGAATTCAAGTGAGGCCAGTCTACTGCCCCTGGGGCAGTCGACTGGTAATGGTCATATTTCAGCTCGAGCTCTATTTAAGGGAGCTCGTTTAGGGTTGTTCTTCCTTGGCGAAACTTGCTTGGTCAAAGCTAGTTAGTAGTCTTCTTTGCTCTGATAGTGTCCAGAGATTGTGGAGAGGTTTCTCCACTCACAAGGAGCTACGAGATCTAGCCGGAGGTGCTCCGGGGAGTCATCCGCCGAAGGATTAGGGATCGCCCACCTTACGAGCTACCGTGGAGTAGGAGCATCCTCTCCGAACTACGTAAATCAGGTTGCGTTAGCATTGTTTTCATTTGTTTTATTAGATTTCCGCTTGCGCTTGATAACGTTGTAGGTAGAAAAATTGAAAGAAGCTATTCACCCCCACCCCCTCTAGCTTGCTTGTCACGATCTAACATTGGCTCCCATATCTGATGGTCATGGTGGAGTGGGAGAATGTATATGTTAGGTTGAAAGGGGTGACATCACTACTTTCATTCTCATTTGCTCCTTCCTTTGATGTCTTCTCCTTCTTCGTCTTCAAGCTCTCTTCACCCCACTCCTCTGTAAGACAATCATCGTGATTAAGTTCTTCTCCATTGTTATTCTTGGTCAACTATTGACCTTTCGGCCCTAGAATTAGGCAGACTCTCCCTTAGTACATCTTCCCGTATGGTTGGTGAATCCTCTTCTTCCCTTTGGTACAAAACCATCGAGTCAAACTTCAGTGGTGGCGACTTAGACCAAATACAGATGTCATAAGAGATCCCAGCTGACCACTGCATCGTAATCCCTATTGGTGCAATCGACCCAAGTGTGATCGGGAAGATCATGGGTTTTGATGTGTGTATCAATATGATTAAGTTAGGTTGTCATGTTGATTTGATATGTGTGTTTGAGTCATGCAGGACTTGGTGAATCACACATGGAGTAATGAAGTGAAGCATCCAAGGGATGAGAGCTAAGGAAGATGACTTCAAGGGCAAGCCGCGGAAGTAGACTTCAAAGGCATACGCGAAGGATGGTATAGAGGCAAGCCGTGGGCTTGTGTGCGCATCCGAGGGACATGAGCCGAAGGAAGAGAACTTCAAGGGGCAAGCCAAGGGAGTGGACTTCAAGGCATACGTGAAGGATGAACTTCGGAGTGAGTTTGAGTGAACTTGTAAGCTGGGCAGTCGACTGCAAGAGGAGTCAGTCGACTTCTAGCGCAGAGTGGAAACTCACAGAAAGATCAGTCGACTAGTCTAGGCACCAGTCGACTGGTCTGCTTTAAAATAGAGTCGTTGGCTGGGCATCAGTCGACTGGCCTTGGGGGCAATCGACTGGTGTCGAGGCTAAGCTGTTTGTTAACAGCTCTCTCCTCTATTTATGAGGAGGCTTTAGGGCATGAATAGGTTACGGTTGTTGATTGCTAAATCCTATTCTAAGTACCCAAAGCCTTTTCTCTTCCTTATATTCTAAATCTCATCTTGTAAAAGAGGAACAGAGCATCTTGTGAGGGTTTCTCCACCCACAAGGAGAAGATCATAGTGAAGCTTGATTGTGTGGTGTGGATCCTTAGGATTAGTCACCTCTAAGAGGTTGATACCAAGTAAATCAAGAGTGTTAACATTGCTTTCTTTGTTAATTGATTTTGTCTATTATTGTTTTTGTGCTTTAGCAAACATTCTTGTAGATAACAATCAAAGAAAAGCTATTCACCCCCCCTAGCCTAACGCCAAGATCCTAATAAGTGGTATCAGAGCATGGTTCATTTCGGGAGAACTCACCGTCAACCGGAACATCAAAATGGCATTTCAAGAGGGATATAGCACCGCACGACCACCATTCTTCGATGGCAATGACTTTGCATATTGGAAAGGTAGAATGAAATATTATTTAATGAATGATATTGAGAATTGGTTTAGTGTTGTAGATGACTTTGAGATGCCAAAGGATGAGAGGGGAGAACCTCTCCCTACCAAGAATTGGTCAAAAGAAATCATGAAGAAAGCTCAAGCAAATGCAAAGGCCATAACAACCCTATAATGTGGTCTTTCAAAGGAGCAATTGAACAAAGTCGGACCATTCAAGTCCACTAAAGAGCTTTGGGAAAAGCTCATTGAGTTAAATGAGGGATCAAATGAATCAAGAAGAGCCAAGAAGGACCTCTTGGTGGCTCAACTTCAATCCCTCAACATGAAGACAAATGAAACCGTGAGTCAATTGCACGGTAGATTTAAACAAATCGTCAATGAGCTTCATGTGATAGGTGAGAAAATGAGAATAGGGATTTAGTAAGGTATGTGCTTCAATCCTACCCTAGAACAACTTTATGGGCATCAATGGTTGATGCTTATAAAGTCTCTAGGGATATCTCTTTAGTAAAGCTTGATGATTTATTTTGTGAATTTGAACTTCATGAACAAGCTAATGTGTCTACCAAAGAAAAGAGTATAGCTCTTATTGTAGAAAAAGAAGGAAGAAGAAAAAAGCCTATTACTCATCATCCGATTCGGAAGAATCAAGCGACTCGATGGGTAGTGATTAAGAGGCGTATATGGTAAGAAAGATGAGGAAGGCATTTAAAAATTTTTCTTCTAACAAATCTCGTGGTAGGAAAAATTCAAGTAGCAAGAGTAGGACTAGAAAGGGCATATGCTATAATTGCCATGAAGAAGGCCACATAAGGGATGATTGTCCACTCTTGAAGAAGAAGGGAGAAAAGAAGGAGGAGGAAAGAAGAAGGATGAAAAGAAGAAAATAAAAGAAAAAGGAAAGAAGGTTAAAAACCTAAAGACGACATGGGATGATCATTCATTATCGGAAGAAGAAGAACATCACGTATCCCATTCTGCTCTAATGGGAATTGACAACATAGAATACACATCATCCGAAGATGAGAAGAGCTCAAGTGAAGATGAAGAAGGGAGCTCAAGTGAAGGGGGAGGTCAATCTTCGGATTCGGACGTCTTGGTAAGTGAGGTATACAAACTACCCACTACTACACTTATGAAAATTATTTCTAGCACTAATGATGATTTGTTTAATGCTAGAAAGAAAATTAAGTGTTTAAAAAATGAGATTTGCATGTTAAAAGAAAAATTAGAATCTAAGGACAATATGCATGATTCTTCTTCTAGTTCAAATGACTCATCATTAGAAGAAGAAAATAAGGAATTAAGGGAAAAGGTAGATAGTCTTACCAAAGCCCTTAGGAAATTTAAAATTGGCTCAAAGACCCTAGATATGATCATTGAGAGCTAAAGGGCAAGTTTTAAGGAAGAGGGATTAGGTTTTGGGAAATCTAGCAAAGGAAAAACCTATCATTGTTTACTTGCTAGAGGACAAGCAAAGACCAAGATCCTAAGTAAGAAATGGATCCCTAAGGAGTACTTGGTCAACTCAATTAGGAAACATTTCTATTGGGTATCAAAGTTAATCCTCAAGGATTAGAGAATTTGGGTTGAGTCAACCATGTTGTTAAAATTTCAAATTTTTGAAATTTGGTTGACTTGAGACATTAAGGGGGAGTATTTTAGCCCAAGTAGAAATTCTTGATAACATGGGCTAAATAGGATGTACCTTTAATACACCTCATATTGCTTTTATTTATGATTGCATTGATGCATATGAGATGATAAGATGATACAAATAACTCACTTATGCTTGTGGCATTTTGATGAGTTATTGGATGTATCATATTAGTGATAATAGACCAACTATGGGGAAAATAACTGTTTAATTAATGGGCATCTTACCCATACATCATAGTTGGATATTTTTAAATGATTTGAAAATATTTCTGTGTCTTATATGCTATAGTATAGACTTGCAAAACACATGATTTCAAAACTAGGATGTAAGTTTGATACACAAGTAAGTGCTTTCAAAGAATTTGAATTTTGGTTAAAAAGTCAAACATATTTATATTTTTCATGAAATTATATTTTTCTCTGTTAGAAAACATCATAAGAAATATGTTTGCAAAATTTCATAATTTTTCAAAATTTGTAAAATTTTTTATGCATTTCTGAATTTTGGCTCAGTGGCTGAAATTTTTCAGACTGATATGTATCAGTCGACTGAACTTTCTGTGGATTGACAATTCGAAGCCACTAGTCGACTGACACTTATAGGTTCTGATTTCTGGGTATTTTCAGAATGTGAAACTTGTCCCAAATTGATACCAACGGGTAATATTACTTGGAGCAATCTTTTTGATGGTGTCAAAGGGGGAGAATTGAAAGGTTTAAGTTAGATTTTAACTTAATAACTTATGGTTATGCTAAAATTGAAAATTATGTGTTAAGGCATATGTTAAGGGGGAGGATGCATGATTATACTTCTTAATTTGCTATGTCTTTAATTTTTAATTGTTATCTTTGTACCTAACTTAAACATATTGCCACACATCAAAAAGGGGAAGATTGTTGGTGCAAACGACCCAAGTGTGATCGGGTAGATCATGGGTTTTGATGTGTGTGTCAATATGATTAAGTTAGGTTGTCATATTGATTTGATATGTGTGTTTGAGTCGTGCAGGACTTGGTGAATCACACATGGAGTAATGAAGTGAAGCATCCGAGGGACGAGAGCTAAGAAAGAGGACTTGAAGGGTAAGCCGGGGAAGTAGACTTCAAAGGCATACGCGAAGGATGGCATGGAGGCAAGCCGTGGGCTTGTGTGCACATTCGAGGGACGATAGCCGAAGGAAGAGAAATTCAAGGGGCAAGCCAAGGGAGTGGACTTCAAGGCATACACGAAGGATAGACTTTGGAGTGAGTTTGAGTGAACTTGTAAGCTGGGCAGTTAGTCGGCTACTAGTGCAGAGTGGAAACTCACAGAAAGATCAGTCGACTGGTCCAGGCACCAGTCGACTGGTCTGCTTTAAAATAGATTGGCCTTGGGGGCAGTCGACTGGTGTCGGGGCTGAGCTGTTTGTTAACAGCACTCTCCTCTATTTAAGAGGAGGCTTTGGGGCATGAATAGGTTACGGTTGTTGATTGTTAATTCCTATTCTAAGTGCCCAAAGCCTATTCTCTTCCTTATATTCTAAATCTCATCTTGTAAAAGAGGAAGAGAGCATTTTGTGAGGGTTTCTCTGTTAGGACCGGGTGCATGCCGACGCGGACACGTATTGTAATTGTTACATAATTACATGCAGCGGAAACAAAAGCATGAATAATTTTCTAAATTATTCTAACACATATCCTAAGCATGCAATGTGTTCACATAATCGTAATATAAAATTTTTGCAGAAAAGGAAATTACTCTACGAATTACCTTACGTAACTTGGAAGAAGGGACGAGATCCAACCGTTAGCGTCCCTTAAAAGCTCCGCCTCTATTCGTATCCACGCCGAGTATCGTCGGGATGACTTCGCTAAGCCACGAGTTTCATGTTCACGAGAACTACTAGATTCTCCGTGAACACGACGAAAACCGAGAGAGTAATCAAATCGAAAGACTCACCGCCAAGGTTGGCCGAAGAGGAAGATCGTCGCAAGGAAGAACTTCGTCGCCTTGATGCTTCTCCTTGTGCTCACGGCAAGAAGAAAGAAGGAAGGCCTATGACCGGCCAAGAGAGAGGGAGAGAAGAAGAGGAGAGAGCCCAAGCAATTCTTGGATGGATCATCTTCCATGGCACCCTTTGGGTCCTTTATATAGGGAGAGGTTTCTTAATTCCCAAGCAAACCTCTTCTTGATTATGGAATAATTTCTCAATCAATCCATAATCAAGGCTCTCATGATCAAGCTTCTTCTTCTTGATTATGGAATAATTTCTCAATCAATCCATAATCAAGGCTCTCTTTCTTTTGGCATGATTATATAAAATTTATAAAACAAACCAACCATTGGTTCATTATATAAAATTTTATAAAACAAACCAACCATTGGTTCATTATATAAATTTTATTAAACAAACCAACCAACTCATGGTTCATTATATAAAAATTTATATAAAATTTATATAACCTTTTATAAAATAAACCAACCTTTGATCTATTTTATAAAACAAACCAAAATAGCCTTATCCTCTTATGGTGGTGGCCGGCCATGACAAGAAGAGAGGAGGCCCCCTTCCTTGGCCGGCCTATCTAACCCCAATTGGATCAAATCCCTTAATGAATTAAACTTATTTAATTCACCCATTAAGTCTTTAAAAGACTTAGTCATTCTATGCTTCCGATGCGTCTGAAATAAATTCAGTTTTGACTATTGTTTGGACTTACCAAAATAGTCTATCTCGATTGGAGAATCCAATTCTCAACTCGTTTTAAATCCTTCGAATTACCATTATGCGTGTGACCAAATAGGCTTTCAATTTATGTTGGCCGTCCATAATTAACTAATTAATTATAGAACGATCATGAGTGACACCTAGTAGTACATCATGATCCCCAATTAATTGAAAGATCAACGGTTGACCTCAGAAATGATTCTGAAACCCTTCAGCAGCTATAATGAATCGTGCCCCATTCCCTTCACCATCTTATACCCACTTGGTTCAGGACATGGTCTATGTGTGTCAGTCCCCACTAGGCTGACTACGTCACACCTAGCCCAAGTAGCGTTTCCTCGTCCTATGAATTCTAATTATTCTCATGTATTTAAGAGATTCATACTCTGAACATGTCATGCTCTGGCCAGAGGCTTCGAGTAACAATCCGACGATAGGCCTCGGGTATACATCTTCTCGCAAGGAGTGGTGAATCCTTTGTAGGCTATTCAAACATCTTCGGGCACTTCGACTTATACCCAATCATCCTGGGTCCACACCTCCTTGGAGATGCTTGCTTAAGATGTCAAAGTATAAGTCTCCATGACCAAGATGACTTGAATACCGTAAGTCAAAGGAACATCGCACTTAAGCTGCAATAAGAACTTCACTGACATATCTATATGTAGACTACCATATGAAGTTTTACAGCCAGTCACTCCAATGAATTAGTTCCCTTAACTAGCATTCATGTTTATCTCCGGACATCTCAATGTCATCAGCCAGTGAGAATCAGCTGATCAGAGAATAACCCATGCTAGTCTCAACAGAATTGATAGTGTTCGTATTTATCAATTCATCGACTAGGGACAATTTCAATACTTCACAATTGCACATGTAGAGATAATCACTAGTTGTGAATTCATCATAAATTCTCTCATGCTGTGAATTGTATTGCGGACATTCAGTAAATGAGCTTAAGATCTTAATCAAATAATCATGTATACTCAAATAGTGAATATTCATTTATTAAAATAAATGATTACAATCATAAGGTGATTGCCTTAGGACACTTCTCTCATATCACTAACATTCTCCACCCACAAGGAGAAGATCATAGTGAAGCTTGATTGTGTGGTGTGGATCCTTGATTAGTCACCTCTAAGAGGTAGATACCAAGTAAATCAAGGGGGTTAGCATTGCTTTCTTTGTTAATTGATTTTGTTTATTAATGTTTGTGTGCTTTAGCTAACATTCTTGTAGACAACAATCAAAGAAAAGCTATTCACCCCCCCTCTAGCCTAACGCCAAGGTCCTAACAATCCCAAGCACTGAGGACCGTCCTGATAACCAACCTCCCAGTTTCATTACTTGTTTCTGAGGTTATCTAGTGAGCGGGCTTTGATTCCCCATCCCAACCTTTTTTTTATATCTCCCGATATTTTTGCTTCGCTTTGCATCAGTTGGTCCCAAACTCCTTCAGGTTGCTTTGTGGAATAGTCATAGTCTTTTGCCTATACCGAGTGCCTTTGACCCCCCGAGTCTTCCACTATTTCTTTTACCGAACAAAATGGAAGACAAAGTATTTTACTTCAGCACTAGGTCCAGGTGAAGTTCTGAAAACTTGCCAATGCCCCCTTAAGGGGTAGAAACCTTAGTTCTTTTTTTTATCAAACCTCTCGTTCTCATGTCTTGGTTGACTAAGTGACAACTAGAACTTCCCAAAGCCACGCCTTTAAATAATTTTGAATTGGAGCCCACCTACTTGGAGTCTTTGTGGAAGCTAACTGATCTCAAGTTTAATAGCAACTTGTTGCTCCAGGAGCGGCTATTTTTCGATTCAGGCTGGACCCTATTACTGCCGAGCTCAAAACTTATTTTGGTGAGAATTCTCCTATTTTAGTTTTTCTGATTTCTAACTAAAGATTTATTTGCTTGTGTAGCTCGAACCATGTTGAAGGCTTCCCTTAACCAACTCATGAAGCTGCCCGAGCCTGAGCTATAAGCGCATGGTTCAACAGTCACTGATTTGACTGTTAACGCAGTTGAACCTGTGGGGGAGGTATCTCCATCCCCCTTTATAGTACTGACAAAGGTTGCCCCTTCCATGGTGCCAATTGAGCCTATCCCTTCTAGCTAGTCAGGGGCACCCATAAGAATATAAGCAGAAAAAAGCGTTGATCACTGAGGGTTCCAACTTGACCTAGTCTACCAACTGTGGTCCCAATGCGGATCGACCCCAAGTCAACGCCAGTCATTCACGTTGATGTCCTGACTTGACCTCCCAAGGGACTCTCATACAGGATTTGTGGGTCAACCCGAATTAGCTTCGCATCAAGGGGTGGGTGGGGACTTGCCCCATGCTAGACAGGATCCACCTCCAAAACAGAGACCCCAAAGCTTCCAAATTTAGCATTGAAATTATCTTACACCATGCATTAGCTGAGATATGGTTCAATACTAAGGCAGAGTCGGAGCAAAAATTTTCAAGTCCCTAGTTGAATCAATGATGACTTCATTGAGGTAAAGGTTTGATTTCACTTTGTCAAGGTGACGACCTAATCTTGAGATGTTATCAAGAATACTCAGCACTTGATGTTATCATTATATTGATACAGCAAGACCATATATTCAAACTTGCATAGGGTCAACTGCTCCCGTGTATTCAACGAATTATGGCTATCGAAAAGGAGTGCCTTGGGAGTCCTTCACTTTAGCCGTGGCAGGGCCTATATTTGAATGAAGGTTTTGAGGAGGTGTTTCTCCCACTGAAGACTCCTGATACTGCTCTTGTCACATGGATGTTCTTGTAGGAATCCGAATTAGGGATGGAGGAAATTCAGTTGGTTGTTATTGACCTTTGCCTCTTGTTAGGCCCTTGAGGTACCTCGGATGATGTCACAGGTATCTTCGAGGGTGAAGGATTTGATGTCTGTTACTTCTGCAATGCCTCTTGCACCTTGGCCACGACAAGTTTGTTGAAGTATTCTTGTATCATGGTGATGACAGCAAGTCTTCTAGTGTTATCTGTTGGTGCCGGAAGCACCATATCGAACCTTGTTTTGATATTGGCAAAGGGTTCAAAGTTAAGTATTATTGGTGCTCTAACGATGTTACTCAAGTGTGCAGGAAAAGTCCTAGGAACACTAGGCACGAAGTCCTGGTTCTAAGAATTGGGCACTTAGTCCTGGCCGTGGGTTGGGCAACTAAGTCCTGACATAAGGTTTGGCAATAAGTTCTGGTCGTAGACTGGGCACTAAGACCTGGCCGAGGGCATGTCACCGAAAGCTTGGTGAGTAAAGCTGAGCACTAAGACCTGGTCGAGGACTGGGCACCGAAGACCTGGTGAGTAAAGCTGGGCACTAAGTCCTGGTCACGGACTGGGCACAAAGACTTGGTGAGTAAAGCTGGGCAAAAGTCCAACCGGAGGAGCCGGTTGGCAAAAAAATAAATTCTCCCGAGAGGAGTAGGTGAGGACGCGTTCCCCGTAGGAGGGAACATTAGGCGTCGGTTCGACCTAAGGTTCCATTTGGGAGACCCAAAGTCAGAACCAAGACAGCTTAGGTTGTAAATAATGTCTAACATATCATATATATTTGCTTCTTGTGTTTTGGAACTAACCCTGGTTGCAGGAAACGAAGGGACTGTGTTTCTGCAGCTCAGGCACCTCATTGGAAGGAGGCGCCTCACTGGGCTAGGCGCCTGTATGGATACAGGCGCCCCAGTGCAAGGCCAAACCAAGACCATCGAAGCAAACTGTCACGAAAGCCTTTGGACCAATTCAAGCTAGGCGCCTGTGTTAACATAGGCGCCCCAATCAGCTCAGGCGCCTCAATGAAGGGGATAAACGCTGACCAAGCCTGCGGATTGGAGATCACGCAGGAGAGGCCACTGATGAGCCCGAACTAGGTGTCACAAATGTGGGTCTCAAAATTTAGATATGTGTAAAGCTGGAAACCCTTTTTGTTAGCAATGATGAAAACGTAGTAAAGGTGCCACAGGTCGTATTTTTCCTAGGGCTAGTTGAGATTGTTTGATTCAAGCTCGAGTTTATGTGTCGTTGATATTTTTTGGGTTTCAAATAAAATCTAGGTTTGGTTTGCAGTTCAGAAATGAAAACTCAATGAAAAGAAAGAGAACTTAACTCAATGAACTAAACAAGGTAAATGCAACTAATGAACTCAAACAATTTGGAAATTAACTCTAACCAATGCAAATCGAATGCAAGCAAGTTGTAAAGTTCACAAATCTGATTTTCAAGAAAGATTCAGCAAAACCAATGTCATCTTGATACAAAAGTCAGAAACTCTAAACTGATATGTACCAATGAAACCAAACAGTTCAGAAATGAATGCAAGCTATCATTGAAGTGGTGTGCAAGAATTTGAATGAATGAAATTCAGAAACCAAAGGCATGAAATTCAGAAACAACTGAATACAAAAACACACAGCTCAAGTTGGAATCCAGTACAATAGTGCACTAACTAACAACCTCTCTGATGAGCTGAAATCAAAATGCAGACACGAGCTGAAGAAATGCAGAAATGATCTGAATTACAGATTTGAAATCAAATTGCAGAAATGGAAATCGAAGAATGCAGGAATTCGAAATCAAAGTAATTGCAGAAACAAACAGACACAAGCTAAATTCGAGTGCACTAATCTAAAGTTCAGAGAAGCTTAAGTAAATCTAATGTTTACTTGACACAAATTCAAAGACTATCAGCTGAAATTTGCTAAAATGAAACTGATACGCATGGAACAGGACTGATACGCAAGAAAACTCACTAGCAGAAAACAAAGTTGATACGCAACAGATAAAACCAATTGCAGGAATTGATACACAATGTAAATTCAGAAGATAAAAACTCAAACTCACTTGATACAAAATTCAGGCACTAAAGGACTGATACGCTGAATTAAAAGTCTGATACGCAACAGCTGAACAAAGTGCAGAAATGAACTAAATTCAGAAATGATTCCACTGCGAAAGAAACAGATCTAAGTTCAAATATTCACTGCACAAGTAACCTAACTAATTAACTTGCATAATCGAAACACTAATTAACAGAAACTATTCAAAAAAGAACTGAGCTCGCTGATACAAAAATTCAGAAACTGTAAACAAAATTCAGAAAAGAAATTACAACTAATAACAAAAATTCATTAAGAAAACAATCATCAATCCCTTTTCTTAGCTCAAGAACTCCTTGCCGTCACACAAGGGTGAGCCTCGAACCCGTAAACTCCACAAATCGCTAGGAAAATGAACTCTGTGAATCAATCCAACTCAGCTCTGTTTTTTGGGCAATTTAGAGCTGGATTCTTCACGGCAAGATCTTCCCAATGACCTAGAACTTGCTCTAAGATCGGAATTGATGTGGTCGCGCCCTTAGAAGAAGAAAACTTGAAGAAACGATGAAGAACTACCGAAGAGAATGAGCTACGGCGAAGAAGACGCGACGAAGCTGTAACCTGTGGAGACTTTAATTTAAATACTTTGAATCGGACGGCTCAGATTGTTCAGGACAGATCCAACGGTTGATCTTCATCTGATCTGACCCAAACTTTCCAGATGTTGATCAAGGGTTAGGATCTGCCTCGAAGTAGCTTGGATCTTCCATATTTGCAATGGATGGCTCAGATCAACCTGATCTTTGAATGGACGATCTAAATCCCTTTGATCTTGATCCAACGGCTGAATGATCTCCGATTTGGATGAAACCTTCAGATCTTGATCCAAGTGTTTGATTAACCTTAACCCCAGATCGGATTCCCCAGATCAGTGGCAGATGGTCCAGATCTTTCCTTTTTTTGAATGGATGGTCTAGATCCTCTTGGATTGATCCAACGGCTGGATCTTCCCCGATTTATCCCTAAACTTCCAGATCTCATTATGAAGGTCAGATCTACCTTTTCTCGGCTGGGATCCATCTGATTTGCCCTGGATGATCCAGATCTGCCTAACTTCTGAATGGACGGCTCACAGTTCTCCAGAGCTTGATCGCCTTGATCTGAGCCTGATCCTGACCAATCTTGACCTCGGTCCATGATCCTTTCAAAGCCTACAAACATAGATTCACAATTAAGTTCCAAAAAATCTTTCAAATGTATAAAGATTTGCAATAAAGCCCAAAATAGGACTAATCTATAGAACCGAGGGTAAATTCAAGGTTAAGCATGTAAAATATGGGTCAAACATGGCTTTTAGCATCTGAAATGATCAATAAAATAACACTTATCAGCCACGTGTAGGCGCCCCCTTCAACACAGGCACCCAGTCGACCACTATAAAAGGGGGTTCACCCCTAAGGCTTTAACACAACTTGCAAATTTCGCTTTTAACACTTTCGCTCAAGCGCTACGCTCCGGCACGCTCTGCATTCGCGATTCAAGCGCCGATGATGACCCGCTGCTCCAAAATTCCATCCACTTCGGTCATCAGTAAAACCGTTAATTTTCTTAAGTGTTGTAACTGCTTTTCTCAATTCTATATCTGTACTCAAAACTATAATCATTTCCACAAATATAGAATTGCCTAACGTAAACGGTCAAGGACCGTGGGCCTTGGAGTAGGAGCCGACCGCGACTCCGAACCAAGTAAAACAAATCATGTTAGTGACTTTGCTTTACTATTTCCGCTGCGTATTTCTCTTTACTGTCCGAAAATTTTCGATCGATATTCACCCCCCCTCTATCAATTTACTCCGATCCAACAAGTGGTATCAGAGCGGGTGGCTCAAACTTGGTGCAACCACCAGTTTGAGATTTTTTTTCAGATTTTCGTATTTTAAATTGTTTTTCTCTCTCGAATTTTCTCGTTAATCGAGGTTGGTGCAACACCACTCAATCTCTTTTCGTTGTTAATATTTTCTTCCGCACTACTAATCCAAGACTCAGTCTTGGAACGAGTTTCCTTATTCTTTTTCAATTAAGTTTTTTTTTAAAAAATGGCCAACCAAGAATGGAACAGTGCCCGTCCACCACTCTTCTCTGGCATAAATTTTAATTCTTGGAAAACACAAATGGAATCCCATCTAAAGGCCCACAAGAACATATGGATGATCATCCAAACGGGATTCTCTCTTCCCGTAGAGGATGAGTTATCAATCGAGTGGGACAAACTGGATGAACAAACCCTCAACCAAATTGAGACCGATGCAAGGGCAACTGCAATCCTACAATGTGGTCTAACCAAGGAGCAACTCGAACTAGTAGGTCCATTCAGATGTGCTAGAGAAATTTGGGAAAAATTGATTAACCTTCATCAAGAGATCTTAGATGAAGAAGAAGATCAGGTAAGTTATTTTGCATACTCGGCTCAAGCTCAAATAGCCGAAACAGAGTTGGCACCCGACTTCAAAATTGACTCCGGATCAGAAGATGAGATAGAATCCATACCTGATTGCGAATTTGAGCCAGAGTCAGAAGACGAATTGACTGAGACAAAAATGGTAACCAATTTCGAATTTTTTCTAGAATTACAATTAAATAATCAGACTGATACTGTAATGGTCGAGGAAGGTATAATTTCAAGTGCAGGGAAAACTCCAAGAAAACCACCAAAGAAGAAGCATCAACCTGTACCCGAGTCCAACTCAGACTCGGAATCAGAAGATAGTGAAGGAGATTGACCCAAACTGGTTCGATTGGCTCGTGATCATTACAAGAGTACTGGACAAACAATCGAGAAAGGTAAATTTTCAATATTTGAAAATCTAATATTTACCTCAAATAACGTGATTGATTCATATGAATTAGCTAAGGTTAATATGTTAGAAAACTTAATTCACAACCTTGCTGATTTTAAAAAACCAGAGTTTTATTCCAATTATGATGTAACTTAGATCATTTTTGTCATGTTTGCTTATTTTTTTATTATGCTTGGATTTAGAATTGAATAGTTTAAGGACAAACGGTTTAATTAAAATTTGAACAATATAGTATTGGGTGGAGGTGAGATGATAGTACGTTAGGGAAGCCCTTCTAATAAGGTCAAGTATGTCCTACTTGGTCTGTTTAGTCTGGTGGAACTAGCTGAAGCTACCGATCCAAGACCCAAACTAGTTAGACCAAAATCTTTCAAGAAGTAACTTGAAGATGAATTTTTAGTAAAAGGCTTTGTCGAGGAAAGGGTTGTTGCTCTAATAAGGCTACGGCCAAAGAAGACCTTGTGCATCGCCAAGACCTGGAAGCCGATTATTGAAAATCAAATTCAATTTACTATTTGATAAATTTGAATCTAATACAAATTTTAACTAAATCTTAGATACCTATGTCAAAGTTAATCTTGCTATTTTTTATGCTATAATATGATTTTTGGTTAACATGCTTTTTATGTCATTAGTTCATTAATGTTTAAAATCTTACATTTTCTTTCAAAATTCACTTTAATTAACTCATTAAACTATGATCTAGGACTTGATTAACTTAATTACTGATCAGTCAAACTTGGTTAACTTGAAGTCCCTTAAGGCACTTAGATAGAGTCGGACGGTGCCAGATACATTTTTTTTTAAATTAAAAATCAGATGTTTCAAAAACCTTGTGCTTTAAAACCATTATCATTTCAAAATGTTTTTCGAAAACGGTGCTTTAAATCACTATCATGTATGTTTTCGAAAAGGCTTATGCTTTAAAAATTATCTTCATTCCAAATTGAATTTTCTAAAATTATCTTCTTGAAAATTACCATACTGTTATTCAAAACTATTCTTTTGATTTTAATAAACCCTAAAGACACAGAGGAAATCTCTTTATGACTACAATAACTCCTAGAATGTGTCAGGATATGTCAAATTTAGGTGGAGTTTAAGTCAAAAGAAAAATATTTTCGACAACCTTGCCTGGCAATTAGTTTTTGGAATTGGTAGATAATTCTTATGATTTGTACCAAATCCTAAAGACTTAGAGGAAGAGTACTTGTGGTCAACAAGCTTCCTAGGACTGGGTCAAGTTTAGGGGGAGGTCAAATTAAAAGAGTTATTAAACATTTTAAAATAATATATTTTCATACACTATATTTTCAAAATCTTGTCGAAAACATAAGTAATTTGTCATTCAAATTATTAATATTTTAAAATATTTTTGTGGCTTATAAAATCATTTTTGAAATACCTTTTGAAATAATATTTTCTTAAGTTTGGATAATTTCCAGGATACTTAGGGAAATGTCTTTGTAGTTAACAAGGTTTCCTAGGATTGTGTCAGACTGGAAAAGAAATTAAGTCAAGTAAAATATTATGTGTTAAAGACAATATTTCAAAAGTACTGGTATTTTTCAAAAATGTATAATATTTCTCAACAGTACTAATATTTTTTCAAAAAATGCATAATATTGTTCAAAAATACTTCCATTGTTTTAAAAAGTACTTGCATTTTTTTTCTAAAGTATTTACATTTTTCAAAATATTCAAAATAAATTGTTAAATGTTCTGAACCTAAACTTATTGATTAAATATTTTAAGATTTTTTGTTGCTTATCATGCATGGACTCAATAAGAATATACACTTGACTCCAATTCTGTTCTTGAGCATCAATTCTTCATTTTTTCAAAATTTTGTTACTTAGAAATTATCATAATTTTTGACATTATTTTACTTAGGATTATTTTTTGCTCAAATTTTTATGTTTTTGAAACTCATAGGCTCTGATACATAAATTTTAAATCTTCTTTCAAAATATATTTTTCAAAAGTTCTTTATTGATATATGGCCAAGGGGGAGAGTAGAAAAAGTGAAAATTAAATTCTTCCTTAAACATTTTCCCCCTTTTCAAAGAAAGTTTATCTTAGAAGCTCTCAAAAATATTTTCACTGTAACCTAAGGTTTTTCTAACTTAGAATCTCCTTTGTCAAACTCAAAAAATTTTGTTTCAAAATATTATTTCAAACTGAAATTATGAGTATTTTTATACTTAGAACTCTTTTCAAGTATTAAAAAAACTTTCGAAAGGTTAATTTGCATGTTTTTCTTAAAAAAGCTTCAAAGGGAAAATTTCAAATCATGAGGAATCTTTGTGCAATGTTTCAGTATTGCAATTGGAAATAGTCTAAAACATAAGGAGAAGAGTTTCACATTAAGGGGGAGAGAAAGAATGAGAGAAAGGAAATATTTTAAATATTTAAATTTTTATCTCTTTTTCAAAAAGTAAAGCAAAAGTTTCAAAGTACTGTCAAAATACTTCAAGTGCTTTCAAGTATTTCTAGTGCTTCAAAAATTTCTAATTATTTCTAAGTGCTTCAAAATTTTTTAAGTGCATGTTTTTTTCTAAGTAAAATTTTCCTTAGTAAACAAAATTTGTCTAAGAAAATCTTTTTGAAAATTTTGGCAAATGTTTCTAAGTAAAGTTTTTTTGGTGAAAAACTTGTCTAGAAATTTCTTAAAGATTTTGAAAGTGTTTCCAAGCAAATTCTTCTAAGTGTGCAAAAAAAAAAATTTAAATAAATTTTTTCCTAATTCTCAAAGTTGAACCTTTTTTAAGGGACATTTGGCTTCAAAATTTTGCCTAAGTAAATTTTTTGGTAAAATTCTTTTTGCAAAGCCTTGTAAGTAAAAGTTTTTTTAACAAAATTTAGGCTTGCAAAACTTTTCAAAATGGAAAATTGTCTAAGGGTAAAAAGTTTTTGTTGGTGCAAATGTTTTTACTCTATTTTTTGAAAAATATTTTGTCAAAAACATGAAGCACTTAGAAGTTTTACAAAAACTGCATATCATTGGAAAAACTCAAAACTCCCTATTAGATATTTTGTTCACCCATGAATAATTTTTGATATATGTCAAAGGGGGAGGAATGGTCAAAGTTAAGTGTTTTATAACACAATCATTTAGGGTTGCAGGGGTTGCAGGGGAAGGATGAGAAATAAAAAAAAATTACGGTTCAAAACTACATTGGTTTTAAACTTTACTCTGCTCAAAACTGCTAAAATTTATTGGTTTTTACCTTCTTTTCTTAAAGGTTATAATGTTTACTTATCTTTGAATTGTATTGCCATAAATCAAAAAGTGGGAAATTGTTGGTGCCGGAAGCACCATATCGAACCTTATTTTGATATTGGCAAAGGGTTCAAAGTTAAGTATTATTGGTGCTCTAACGATGTTACTCAAGTGTGCAGGAAAAGTCCTAGGAACACTAGACACGAAGTCCTGGTTCTAAGAATTGGGCACTAATTCCTGGCCACGGGCTGGGCAACTAAGTCCTGATATAAGGTTGGGCAATAAGTCCTGGTCATGGACTAGGCACTAAGACCTGGCCGAGGGCTGGGAACCGAAGACCTGGTGAGTAAAGCTGGGCACTAAGACCTGGTCGAGGACTGGGCACCGAAGACCTGGTGAGTAAAGCTGGGCACTAAGTCTTGGTCACGGACTAGGCACGAAGACATGGTGAGTAAAGCTGGGCAAAAGTCCAACCGGAGGAGCCGGTTGGCAAAAAAATAAATTCTCCCGAGAGGAGTAGGTGAGGACGCGTTCCCTGTAGGAGAAAACATTAGGCGTCGGTTCGACCTAGGATTCCATTTGGGAGACCCAAAGTCAGAAACATGACAGCTTAGGCTGTAAATAATGTCTAACATATCATATATATTTGCTTCTTGTGTTTTGGAGCTAACCCTGGTTGCAAGAAATGAAGGGACTGTGTTTCTGCAGCTCAGGCGCCTCATTAGAAGGAGGCGCCTCACTGGGCTAGGCGCATGTATGGATATAGGCGCCCCATTGCAAGGCCAAACCAAGACCATCAAAGCAAACTGCCACGAAAGCCTTTGAACCAATTCAAGCTAGGTGCATGTGTTAACACAGGCGCCCCAGTTAGCTCAGGCACCTCAATGAAGGGGATAAGCGCTGACCAAGCTTGGGGATTGGAGTTCACGCAGGAGAGGCCACGTGTAGGCGCCCCCTTCAACACAGGCGCCAAGTCGACCACTATAAAGGGGGGTTCACCCCCAAGGCTTCAACACAACTTACAAATTTTGCTTTCAACACTTTCGCTCAAGCGCTACGCTCTGGTACGCTCTGCATTCGCGATTCAAGCGACGACGATGACCCGCTGCTCCGAAATTCCATCCGCTTCGGTCGTCGGTAAAACTGTTAATTTTCTTAAGTGTTGTAACTGCTTTTCTCGATTCTATATATGTGCTCAAAACTGTAATCATTTCCACGAATATAGAATTGCCCAATGTAAACGGTCAAGGACCGTGGGCCTTGGAGTAGGAGCCGACCGCGACTCCGAACCAAGTAAAACAAATCGTGTTAGCGACTTTGTTTTACTATTTCCGCTGCGTATTTCTGTTTACTGTCCAAAAATTTTCGATCGATATTCACCCCCCCCCCTCTATCGATTTACTCTGATCCAACATTATCTATCTTAACATCTCAGTTTAGGACTTTATGTTCCCACAAACGATGCTAAATTTGTTCCTGCCTGATACCACTAATGGAGAAGCCATCGGTGAGCTATCCTCTGCGTTGACAAAGTCTTTGTGTGTCACGCCCCGAGACCTAGGAGCCGCTGTTCCAATATAAAATCGGGCAACACCTCCCCTGTCCGGCGGACAATTTACACATACATACAACCTATATAACAATCCACGCAATATATATTTGGCCTCAGTCCTCCAAAATAGATAAACACAATATAAAAACATAAGACAACAAAGTAAATCATACCTGACTGCGGACCGGTCCGACTTATGACGAAACAACAAATACAACGATCCCTTAGGACACACGACACATACGACATATACAAATCGCTAAAAGAAATACAAAACAATACACTATGAAGTACAAACGGAACCATGTAGTTGCGATGGGTAGGGACTGGCTGCTGGGCTCTTCTGGCGACTCCAAGTATCTCAACCTGAAATAAAAACATAATGGCAACGGTGTGAGTCCATAAGCTCAGCGGATACCCAACAGATATGCGTAGAAAGTTATAATAACAATAGGAGTCTACGCTGATACAGTCTCTTATGAACAATAGGGAAAGACAAGTACTGAAGATACTGAGTAGATACATACCTGAATCCATCTAACCTGGAAAGAGGGTAATAAATACCAACTGGATCAACAATAGACATATAAGCAGGATAACAAGTCTCCAGTATATGCAATGTCAAACAAGTGCAAGAATCAAGTGTAGCAAACAATGCACGATGCAAAGTATGCACATGGTGCAATGACATGTGTCACCCCCTAGTCCCAGTCAGGATATCGTCCACGACGTCCGCGTGGGTAGAGCTGTGACAAACTGTACGCACCCTGCCATCACTGCTCCTGAGTGACCGGGTGGACAGGATGCTGGCCGGGGGACCACCCCCTACCTCATGTATATATGAGGGAGCTCCGCTCTCATCTCCTCGTGGCTCAGTACGAGAAGGGACCCCTGGCTGCTACCACGCCCGCGCTCACCCTCCTCATAGTGGCCGAACGGAGCAATACAGGGCAAATGCACACATCTACGGTATCCACTAACCCATGAGTGGTCGTGCGTGCATATCATGTACCGGAAGACGATTAGGCTCAACCACAAGGGAGTCGCTGATCGCCGACATGCAACAGTGCAAGGATGGTGTATGATAGATACACATACCTCCCTCCCCAAGTCCTCAGTATACTAGGTCTCAGTCTGAAATCCTACAACAGGAAATACAGGTAACCTACAAGGTATACTGGCCTGAAACTACAGATCTCTCAAGGTCAAGTGCAAGAGGTACATCCCGATATCTAAGCATACATATAGATATGACAATACCTGAGACTGTATAGAACTAACTGCATAATAACTCAGGGATAACTAACAAGTATCCAGAACAGGTACAATAACTCAGGGATAACTAATAAGTATCCAGAACAGGCATAATAAACAGAGATAGCGTATGATCTTATTGCTATCTATAACAGTCTATGCATAACAAGATGACAATATCATAAAGATAGGTCAAAGGGTACCCGCCTCCAAGTAGGAATCCATATCAAAGGAGAACCTCCCGTCCAATAATCCGCAAGAACTCAGTGTCCTGTATCAAAGGATATCGTTTTAGCTATCATAATATGAAATTTATAGCTAAACGAGCTATCTCAATTAATTAGGATCGTCCTAATTATCTCGTTCAGTTTATTAACTACAATTAAATGAGTAACCCCGAATTAACCCATTGAAATCACCCCATAGGTGGGTCAATAATCCAAACCACAGTTTCATGACAGAAATCTCAGATCACAGAACCACCAATTCGTATAAGTGAGTCCAAAACAGATTTCCAAAGCTAAATCCCAATGACAACAGCTACTGAATTTCTAGCCCAAATAGAACAACCATCAAGAATAAACCAAACTGAAATCCCTCAAAACAGAAATGATTCCAATCCTGGATTGCAATTAAGATCGATAATTCAATCAATACTTATTCATCTATGCTGATATAACCTAATCCATCAATAAGCTCGTCCATGCACAGCCAATCAAAAGAGCAACCCTTACCTCTGATCTAAAACAAACCACAGTAGTTTCATCCAAGCTTAGCCCACCAATTAGTTCCAAAACAGATCACGAACAAAATCAAAAACCCAATTCCAACACAGTTCATCACCGAATTATAACAGATCAATTCCAACAAATCAAAATCACAGCTATCCATTAGAATCAAAAGATATCTAAACTGTGCTCGTTTGCCAACAACCATATCAACAAGATCTAAGATCTAGGTATGCTATCAACCATTCCATCTAATGACAGAATCAAACTCCCAATAAACTATCTGATCACACTACCCAAATACTGGCTCACGGTAGACTACCACAAGGCAAGGAAAAATTAAAGGAACCAAGAACTACCAAATTTACCCGACATCCAATATCTGCTTCAAGGTCACAAAACCAACCGAACAAATGATCCCTACCCCTCTACCTCCAAAAAGAAATGTCATGAAAGCTTTGATTCAATACAAGGAAGCCATTCCAAATACCTCTACAGATCTTGGTTGCGCCGAATGCTCCTTGCTCAAGTCCGATGAAGTTTCAGCGCTCGATTGTGGAGATCAGGAAGATGACGAGGACGCCCAACTCCAAGGGCAGATGGTCGATTCACGTTTGAGGAAGAGGGTCGCGGATTGGGTTCGCCTGCGATTAGGGCTTGCAAACAAACGGAAGAAGAAGAAGGGATCGCCTGTGAGCTAGGGCACGCGAACAAATGGAAGAAGGAGAAGTCGCCGCTGGGCTGTGGCGGCTAGGTCACGCGAAGGGAGAAGACGCGAAGGGGAGAAATGAGTCGGGTTGGCTGCTCGGCTGCGGTTTAGGGCTCACGCAGGGAAGAACTTAAATAAAAAGGAGGGTGGCTTTTTGCAGAAAAGTCCCTCAATTCTCCGGAATCCAAACCCTACCCTTAGGATAAGGGTTTTAGCCCTTTAGCCCCTCCATTGAGTTATAATCCATCCCAATAAATTTTCTAGGATTAAATTATTTACCCTCTCATAATTTAAGAGTCTACCTGTAAGCCCCTTAACTTTAGACAAATTTACTTAAGCCAGATCTTTAAGATTTTCTTCCATGAAGCCCTTAATAAATTTTAAGTTTTTACAATAAAGCCCCTTGGGCTCCTCCCGTAGGGCCGGAAACCCTAGACTCTATCCGGAAAAATCCCGAAAAATTTTCTGGTCCGGATTTTCGAATCACCGTATTTTACATTGTGTGCCTAGTGGAATGAAAGCCACCAATGAGGTCCATGAAACCTGAGAGAGAGAGAGAGAGAGAGAGAGAGAGAGAGAGAGGGTTAGAATGGAGGTCGGGATGCCTTGGCTCAGCTACTTGACTCTCTAAGTCAATCTATGGTGGGGGAGAGTTGAGAAGATAAATAGTAGATGAGTAATGAAGAGTAAGAGGGTGTTTGTGTACACGTAAATAAGTGTACTATTGCTCATAGATATGGTGGCAAAAGGTTATTCACTCGCCCCCAGCGCCCCGTCAACCCGTCCCAGGGCTAACACGGACAAGCTTTTGCCTGTAGATACGAGCTCCTTAATAATGCTACCGAGATGATACTTTCCTCTTTATTAATTTAATGTCATATCACTATAAAGAAAATGTCCCATTAGCGTATCGTTGCAATATTACCACAGTATCTTATCATTGTATCTATGGTAATGTTGTTTACATTCTGTATTTATACTGCTCCATGTGCTCTAATAACCCAGCTATCATCCTATGTGTTAAGCCAATTTTCAGGAGATAAGAGTACATGGTAGACCCGACCACGATTCTGAACCGACGGTTCGACAGTTCGGAGCCTCCGGTTCGACGGTTCGTGGGAGGTCGACCCTTAACCTTAACCGCCCAAGCCGGTTACGGTTCACGGTTCGGAACCGCCGGTTCACGGTTCGCCACGGTTCAAGATTATTATATTAAAAAAAATTAAAAATTAAATTAAAAAAATAAATTTTATTTTAAAAAAAAAGGTTTGCTTCTACGTATCCCCTTAGGGTGTAGGGGAATCAAAGCCCACGTAGTTCTTTTACATTTTTACCCTTTTACATTCTTTACATTTTTACCCTTTATCACTCACTTCCATTTCCTCTCGTTCCCGTTGTATTTGTTCCTTCGGTATCAAATTCTTCAACTTCGTCTTCTGAAAGTTGCATTCCTTGGATTCGTTTCTCGGCTTTGGTCCAATCATCTAGTAATGCTTGAGCTTCCAATGAGTCAGGAGACATAGTTGAGCGTCGTTCATCTAATATGTTGTCGCCGGCACTGAATGTCTGCTCCACAGGAATAGTTGACACTTGAAAAGCTAAAATTTCTTTTGCGATCATGGAGAGAATGGGAAAGCTTTGAGCCTTCTGTGATCATCACTTCAAGATATCGAAATCTTCGCTATCTGCTTCATTAAAATCAAAAGAAGTCGTAAAATAATTCTCAAATTCATGTGTGGAACTTGAGGATCCTCGTGGACGTTTCGTCCGTTCTTTTAATAAAAGTTGTACTTTTGTAAGTTTTAAATTAGTAGTAGTAGGTTGTTGTGTTTCAGAAATATTAGTTTATGTTCCATATTTAACATAATATTTATTATAAAGATCATATAAATAATTTCTAATATTATATATAATATTAGCTGGATCCGGAGAGGAAGAATCTTTAATAGGAATTAAAGCGTCATAATATAAAGTTAATATTTCTTGTAAAACTTCTAATTTAAATCTAGGATCTAAAACAAATGCAATTAAATAAATTTCAGGAATAAAATAAAAATATTTTTCGCATTTAGTTTTCATAGCTAATATACATAAAGTTAAACCTTCATTATTTACATATTCATTTAATATTAATACTATACTACAAAAATTCACTAAAATTAAATGAGCAGTGGGATAATAAACACCAGAAAGTTGTTTAGTTGCATCGTTAAAAACTTTTAAAATTTTACAAATATTCCATTGTTGTGAAAATAAATATATATTAGTATTACTATTTTGTACAAAAAATAAACATAATAAATCTTTATATTGAAATAAATCTTGTAATAATTGATATGTTGAATTCCAATGTGTTGGAACATCACGTGGAAATTTTTTAGGTCTCATTCCATTAGTTTTACAAAATATACCTCATTGTTTCATCACAGATGGATGGGACCATAAGTATGAAATTGCGATTCTAATTGGTTGAATATAATTTTGTAAAAGTTTTAATCCATTTTGAACACATAAATTTAAAACATGGCATACACAACGAATATGAAAAAATAAACCACCAATAACAGGTTAACAAATAAATTTTAGTTCATCTATAGAAGCGGTATTAGAACTAGCATTGTCTAATGATATTGAAAATATTTGATGAGTCAATCCATATTCTTCTAAAATTAAGTGTAATAATTGTGCAATGTTATGAGCAGTATGTGATTCATCATAAACTCTATAAGCTAACAATCTTTTTTGGAGGATCCAAGAGTTATCAATCCAATGGCATGTCACACCCATATAAGAATGAGTTTGTCAATGATCACTCCAAATATCGGAACATAAAAAAACTTTATTATTTAATTTAGTAAATTCATCAATTAAATTTTTTTTCCTTGTTTTACTAATCTTTTAATTGTACGAGTAAGTGTAGTCCTAGGTACACATTTAGCAGCAGGATTAAGAGATTCTTTACAAAAATCTTCAAATGTGCATTTATATCCAAAACTAAAAAAAAGATGTTATACGGAAACAAATTTAGCTAATGATTCTCTTAATTTATTATCCGAATATAAAAATAAACCAGAATCAATACTATTACCACTAGAAAATCTAGATAATTGTGTTTGAGAGCAGTTATGCTCATATTCCGTTGGGTGCTTCGTTTCTACATGTCGTTTCAACAACCCATAGCCACCGCCGGCTTGGAATTTGTAGGAAGCATTACAATACTTGCATTTTGTACGCAATTCTCCCGACGGAAGTGTGACCTTCTTAAAATGTTTAGTGAAAATAGAAGATTTTAAAAGAGGATTTTCCCGAACCTTAGAAGTAATCGCATCGGTACTTCTTTGTGTTTCGGGGATCGGAGGGCGTTGGGGCTGAGCCTCGGTCTCATCATTGGTGAATTGAATTTGAAGGTTGGGATCCTCATACGCTATTTCTTTTCCCCTCCGAGATCGAGATGATGAAGCTCCGTGACCACCTTCCATTATCGTCAAAAAATGAAGAAAGCGGAGAGAAGTTGAGACTTGAGATTTGAGAATGAGAGATTGAGAGAAGAGAAGTTGTGTGTGAAAATGATGAAATGAACTCCCTATTTATAGAGTTTGGATCATAACGGTCACTAAATCATAGCCATTGATCAAAAAACGGTCAAATGATCTCAACCATCGAAACAAACAAAAAAAACCTTCCCAACGGCACTGAACCGGCGGTTCAATGCCGTTGGAACAGGCGGTTAACCGCCGGGGTCTGCGGTTTTGCTGCGTCGGCAAACCAGGTCAACGGACCACCCGGCGTGTTGACCCGGGCTGGTTCTGGGCCGGGTCCAGGCTGGACCCGGCCCGGGGTCGGGTCTAGTACATGGGCCACAAGGTCTGACCTTCTAAGTGAAAGAGAGTTGGGTCGAGGAGATTGAGGGGAGATGAATAGGACGCTGGGTTGTCTGAGCTAAAGGAGCCAGAGGAGTTGAGCCGAGGGAGTCTGGTTGACCGACCTGATGGGATCGGGGGAGCTGATCCCAAGGAGTCAAGTAAACTGACCTGATGGAGCTGGAGGAGCTTGGCTCAAAGAGTCGGGTAGACTGATCTAACAGAGATAGGGGAGTTGAGCCCAAGGAGTCAAGTAGACCGACTTGACGAAGTCGGGGGAGCTGAGGCCAAGTAGTCAGGTAGACAGACTTAGAGGAACCGAGGTAACTAAGCCCAAAGAGTCGAGTACCGAATGAATGTCAGTTGGTAGATATGAACTGAAGGCTACATGCTGAATCGGCTCAGGGGTGATGAGTCGGACGTTCCATCCTTTTGCTTCGTGCCACTTGAATGAACGTGAAACGATTGACCCCTTTGATTTTGACTTCTACCTAGACAAGACTTTTGACCATCTAGATACATGTGAAAACTCCTGATTATATCTCGTATCAACAATATAAGAAAACTCCTGATTACATCTCGTATCAACAATATTTAATAAGACTTAAAAACTTCTAAATAATTTTTTTTACATCTCATAGATATAAAATAACCACGACTCTCTATATTTGAAATAACATCATAACTATATATATGTTGCACTACCACTACAAGAAAATTACTTTTCTGCAGCGCATTATTAACAGCGCACAATAAAAGTACGCTGTTAATAGTATTATTAACAGCATGCATATTGATGTGCGCTGTTAATATCATAATTTTTTTAAAAAAGAGAAGTATACACACTAGATAAATGTTCATTTATCCAAAAAAATGAACAATTAGTTTAAAAGTTTTTGAATTTTCTTCTACTTGTTGCGCGATTTCTACTCATCTTTTTTAATGTAACTCATTTTTAGTCACATTTGATAATGTAATAAATAGTGATTTTGTATAAGTTAGATTAAAATAATGATTTTAACCGGCAAAGTTTTTTTTATATTCATTGTGTTTGTTATGAACAATTTAAGTCAAAATTTTTTAAAATAAATAAGGATAGACTCGGAGGACACTGGCTAGGAGCATAGCTATGTTCATTGGTGACCCTAACTTTAGATTTATCTATTTTTTCAAAAAAGAACATGGATAAATTTAGGATATGAAATTTAACAATTATATATATATATATATATATATATATATATATATATAAATTCAGTTTAAATAAGGAAAACCTGATTCAAATTTTTGGTTTGAGGCCACAATGGGCGAGAGACCATAGATGTTCAATCGATTCAAGGTTTGTTTTAATTAATTGAACATACTAGGTAATCAAATATAAATGTTTTAATTGAGACAAAAGGGTTCCAGTTTAGCTTGAGTTTTGACTTCAATGACTTGAGTAAATTAGATAGCTGGCTACTAAAATAGGTCTCTCTCTGTTTATTGAGTTGATTGAAGAGATCTTGAGTTGACTTAGGACAGTAAATATATTTTGGAGGATAAGGTTCACAATACGAGTCATTTGAATCAACTAAAGAGGTTGAGTCAATTGAGTTGGATTTGAGTTGACTGAACCTAGATTGAGTCATCTAGAAATGCTATCTACATAGATGATCTTGCATTCATTTGAGTCAGCTAGCTGGTATTGAGCCAATTGGAATGGATATGAGTCAAGCCGACAAAGGTTGAGTTCATATGGAGCAATAAGATTTGGTTGATGAGCATTTCAATCAACTAGAGGAAATTAAGTTTAAAAAAAAACCAAAAAGAGTGGAAAGGGGGGCTTGCACAAGTGCAGCTAACTTAGAATGAAAAAATTTAAATATCTTAATAATGATATGATATTATCCATGAATAATGATTGGGAGAGTGAAAATCATAGTGAATGACGTGACACCTTGCATGCACGATCTCCGACGGGTTCACCGTGCCCCCCAGGGTATAGTTTGATTCGGGGCGGCGGCCGAAGGCCGCCGATGGTGTCCAAGCGATAATCGGACGTGTGCATGTAAAGTGTCACGTCATGCCACATCATTCACTATGATTTTTACTCTCCCATTTTCACTCTCCCTATCATTGCTCATTATCCATTTTGAATTTAAACGCTCGTAATTTTTATTTTTGAATTTTACCCAAAAGATCTTATACCAATAGAAATATTTTTCCCTTATTATAAGTCATCATCTTTTTCATGTATTTTCAATATAAAACTTCGCTTGCAACTTTACAACCCTAATATCATCATCATTTTTTTAAATTGATTATAAACATAGTTCTTTACATTGATGGGGAGATTAAAACTGTCATTAATAATTCAAAATAAAATTTGATAATTTCTAATATGTTTTTTAGATTAACAAAAATTTCATAGCTAGCTTCTCGTTGTGTTTGGTTGCGACTAGAGCAACTCTAATACCACTTATTGCGCTCATATCATTCATCGATATCTTCTCTATCGAGATATTGTCGATAGATTTCTTAATTCTTCAACTTGACCCATCCTCCTGTATGTACTCATGATGTCGGGGTGACCAAGTAGAATAATCACTAATTAGGCACAAACATTAGTTCCTTTAGCATTAGAATTGTTGTTGGAATGTGGTGGATGGATGGGTGGGTGCTACCTAATGATTGAAATGGGAAGGGCAAGGACAAGTGATCAGCTGGTCCCTTCCAATCTCCACTCCTTCAGTATTCTTCTTGTGACCTTCCACCAACCTTTGGCTGTTTCTTAACCTAATTTCATGCATGGCCCATTCACCACCCTCTTCTTTCTGAGAATCCCTCAAACCAGAAAGTGCCACAGTCCTACACTCCACCTACAACTCTATCAAATGCCAAAGTCGCATATGCCTTGTAAGAACTTAGATCCATGACATGGCAGCCAGAATCACTCATGGGTTGACGGTTTAGTTCGAGTTGATATGGACACAATGAGAGTTCATGAATGCACACATGATCATAAAAATGCATTGGAGTGCTCTTGAAACTTGAAAATCGAAGTGCTCTTGTTTTGAGATATGATCATTGAATTTTAAGGACAAAAAGTTTAATTATTCCTTGACCAACTAAAGGCTTTGGGTTGCCAAGCCACTATCAAGTCACTAAGTTGCGGAGTCATTACTAAGACTTCAATCTCACTTTAAGACTCATCGATACCAATGATCTTAAGATGAAATTTTGCAATGGAGATCATAACTCCACTTTCATTTAGAGAGAATCTAAAGAAATTCTCCATGACAAACTTCAAGAAGAGTTGGCAATAAAAGGTGTTGTTTAATCTAGTTAAGTTCTTTGAGCAATATTGCTCATAAGGTTCTCGAGGGGCATGTTCATTCGAAGAGGGTTGCATTAGATGAACGAAGCCAAAGTGTCTTCTCATATATCCAAGAATAACATATCAATGGTATTAAAGGGGATTTTTTTGGGTGAAAAATAAATTTAAGAATATTGATCATTGGGATGAGTCCTTATGAATATTTCTTGATTTATCTTTGTCGCCAATAGAAAATTTTGATGGGGCCGAATCTGTCATTCTCAAATTAATAAGTCTAAAGAGTTAAATATTTGATGCCAACTAAACTTGAATGATGAATTGTATAATATTATAATTAAGTAAAGATAACCTAATATTTGCAATTGTAATATAAAATTAACTATTTACGTGTGGCAATAATATTAATAATATACTTTGGATATCCACTTAGACGAAAGAATATTGGGCTTGAAGCCCACTTAAGCTTCCAATTATAACGATTTGATCCTTAGTTACGGTGTAATTTATAAATTTTTTTTTAAATGGACCATGAATCCTAGGACGCTGGGCTTCTAGACTATCTGTCATGAGTATTTCCCGATTTACACTAGCGACGGATGGAAATTTCCATAGGACCGGATCAATTGTCCGAGGTTTAAAGTTACCGAATCTTGTTAATTATTTTTTTCAATTGTGTAACAATAGAAATTGAGGATGATTGAAAAAAGATTATATGGTACAATGATATGACATCTTAGTTTTTTTTAGATATTTAAGAATTGAATTTTAATTTTAACGAATTAACGAATAATTTTTTTTAATAGACGATTAATCTAAAAATAAAAATAAGATGCACATTGTAAGTACTTTTGATTTATTCTAATGGCAAGTAAAAAATTTTCATGAGGTCGATGACCTCTACGATTCCCCAATTTGAAAAACTGAATATTAAATGTTTATTAAAAAAATTACATGTCAATAACATGAATGATGGATTGTATAATATTATAGTTAAATAAAGACGCAGTTGCAATATGAAACTAACTATTTAATAATAATAATAATAATAATATAACATTTGAATATCTTCTTAGAATAAAAAAAAATGATTAACGAGGTTTTTTCAATCTTGGGCGACTGACTCAGTCTCACAGAAATTTCCAACCGACCGCTAAGATAAATCGAAAAGCACTCATAATGGACGATCTAGAAACTCAGTCTTAGAATAAAGAACATTAGACTTGAAGCCCAATTAAGCTCCCAATTAAGTAACACGCCAATGGAGGAGAATTGAAAGAATATCATTTTCCCTATGGGCAAATGTGCAATAATAGAATGTTTTTTAATTTTTAGATATTTAAGAGATGAATTTTAATTTTAGTAAATTAATGAATATTTTTTTAGTGAGACTAATGAATAGACCGTCTATTATAAATATTTTTAATTTATCTTGATGATAAATTTTATGGGTCAATTTGATGATTTATAAAATTAGTAGATGTAACTTAAGATGTACTATGTTAACTAAAAACAATCCTATGAGAAATTGTGACCTGTGAGATGACTCAACAACGCTCCGCTGCTCCCTTTATCTTCTATTTCAGCCCTGGAATTATGATGCAGCGGTAGGGTAATTAGTCGTTAATTTAGACATTCGCGGTTCGATCCTCAGCTATAGCGTATTTTACAGGATTTTTTTTTCCAAATGAGACGCGAACCCTGGGACGCTGGGCTTCTAGACTGCCCACCGTAAGCGCTTCCCGATTATCCTGGTGACCGATAGGAAACTTCCATGGGGTCGGATTGGTCACCTCAGATTCAATTTGTCTGTTGTCTGGTTCATTATTTTTTTTTCTTTATCTCCTATTTCAATTCATGAAAACTACGAGAGGAACAATATAAAATTTTGTGTAGAGGGGATCATTAAAAGGATTGTGAATTCAAAAACATTGAATGTTCTCAATTTATTCAAATAGTCGATAAAATCTTTTTATAGATCAAATTGAGCCATTCAATCTTAGGATTAATCAAGTTGAAGCCGATATCGATCAAATTTTTATCAGATAGATCCTAAATTATTATAATTGTTATAATAATTTTAAAATGGTTTAGACTAATTTGTATTTTAATCAAATTTAAATAATTTAATTAAATTGATAAAGTAATGAAAATTATTTTATTTTAACATATTATAGTAACTATTTAACTAATGTCGGAATAAAATAAAAAAAATGATGGATATTCTTTTAATTTTTTAAAAAAGAATATTATTATAAGGAGTATGATAATTAAGGATGTCATTTTATTTTATTTTTTAAAAATTGAAATTGGAAAAAATGGAAAAGTTTGGTGTATCTTTTAGAAAATTTGCCAAACTCAGGCCACATTCTCAGCTAAGCACGTTCATTGTCCATTAGAAAGCAGAAGTTTCGAAGCTCTTCTTTGAGCTCGCCATTGGACAGATTCCGTCGCTGGCGTCGTCGGATGGTAGGTTTGAGAAAGAACTCCGATGGCCGCTTCTACATCGGCTCTGATGGCTCTTCTCCCTCCTTCTCTACCCCCAAGGTCTACTCCCCCGGCTTCAAGAACCCTACTCGTCTTCTCGCATCATAAAAGATCCTTTCCCACTCGGCCTCGCTCGGCGGCTGTCATCCGTTTCCGGACTGATATTCCTCGTTGCTCCTTCGACGAACAACCGTCTATTTTCAGGGACAGTGCCACAAGGTCGATATGACTTCCTTCAGTCTGCTTCACTGCTTGTGTTAAGATTCCTTTTTTTTTTCTTGACGGTGCCATGTCCGTAATTCTGAGGTAAGTTTGCTGCCTCGAATTGGGACCTCCGGAATTGAGATTTTACACAAGTTACAGGTTACTGAAAACACAGATTATTGAGGTGTTTGGAGGTAATTCCAAGTTTCCAAGGTCGACAGTAGCCTCGGGTTTCACTATTTGAGACGTCCTGATAAATATAACTAAATTGATCTCGTCCCTGGTTTAGAAGACGACTTCTTTCCAATGAATAAGCACATCGTTGATATATTTGTATCTTTATCCATCCGTCCATCTATATAAATGTATTCTCTTATATTCTTAGTCTAAGTTCTAACAAAAATAACAATGAAGTTGATGAATCTAAACATTGAGTTGCCCAAGTACAAAGTATAGAGTTTTGATTGGATAACTAAACATATCGGGCTCATATGTGCATATTTTTTTCAGCTTCTGCATTATTGAAGGTCCAGAGAGAGTCGAGGGGTTTGTCCAAATGCAGATGCAAGAAATTGATGACAATATTAAAAGCAGGCGTAACAAGATCTTTCTTCTCATGGAAGAGGTAATTCATGAATGTTAGAATTTGGTGACCCGAATTCAGTTTAATCTGTTAATTTATTATTAGATATTTTCTTATTAATATGTTAATTAACAGATTCTTTATAAATCTGTTGATTAACAGTTTCGTTATTAATTTTTCTTTTGACTAAGTATTCTAAGGTCTCTATAAATTGTGTATCCCATGGACAAGTTTTATCAATCAATGAAGAAAGTTAATTTGTTACCTCTTCTTTCTTTCTCTCTATCTCTTTTTTCTCTCTACTTCTCTTTACTTTATCAGAGTCGCCGACTTTGTATTTCACCGTTCATAGTGATTTTTCCTCCTCTACCCGTGGTTTTTTTCCGTCAAGGGTTTTCCACGTAAATCTGGTGTGTTCTCTATTGTTCTTGTTGTCGTTTTTTCTACTAATCTCGTTTTTCAAGTGGTATCAGAGCTAGGTTGGTTTTGATTTTGTGGATTTCAATCGGGATTAATGACAACGGCAAACATGAAGTATGATATTCCGCTTTTGGATCGCAACACCAGGTTGACGCTGTGGTAAGTTAAGATGCAAGCGGTGCTAACACATCTAGACTTGGATGACGCATTGTTCGGGATAGACAATATGCCCTCAACATGGACAAAGGAGGAAAAGGAACGTAAGGATCGAAAAACCCTATCTCATATCTACCTTCACCTATCAAATGAGATTTTACAGGATGTTTTGAATGAGAAATCCGCTACTCCACTATGACTAAAATTGGAGCAATTACGTATGACAGAGAAGTCTGGTGAGGTTGATGTTGTCGAAAATCACAGTAATGGTGTACTTCTCGTTGCCTCTGATGCTGATTTGAAGCAGAGTGAGGAATGAATTCTTGATTCTGGCTGTACGTTTCATATGTGTCCCAATCGAGACTGATTTTCAATATATGAAACGGTTTTAAGTGGTACCGTTTTGATGGGCAATAATGCATCCTGCAGAATTGCTGGTATTGGTAAGGTCAGAATTAAGATGTTTGATGGTGTTATTCGGACACTTGGTGATGTGAGGCACGTCCCTGATTTGAAGAGAAATTTGATCTCTTTGAGTATTCTTGATTCTAAAGGGTACAAGTACACTGACGAAGGTGGAGCTGTGAAGATCAGTAAAGGGTCTCTTGTTGTGATGAAGGGACTAAGGAGAACCCCCGATTTATATGTTCTGCAGGGATCCACAGTAATAGGTGATGTTGCCGTCGCAAGGTCGTCTATGCCTGATTTTGATGTTACAAGACTTTGGCATATGCGTTTGGGTCATATGAGTGAGAATGACATGGTTGAATTGAGCAAGAGAGGACTCCTTGATGGTCAAAATATTACAAAGCTAAAGTTCTAGGAGCACTGTGTTTTTGGCAAGCAGAAAAGAGTCAAGTTCTCAGTTGACATTTATAACACAAAGGGTATGTTAGACTACATTTACTCTGATTTATGGGGGCCTTCTAGAGTACCATCTAAAGGTGGTGCGCTCTATATGTTGACTATTATTGATGATTTCTCAAGAAAAGTTTGGGCATTCTTTTTAAGACATAAGAGTAATGTTTTTACTACCTTTAAGGAGTGAATGGTCATGATTGAGAAGCAGACAGGGAGGCAATTGAAGCATCTTTGAACTGATAACGGATTGGAGTTTTGTTCTGATGAGTTTAATGTCTTATGCAGAGCTAAAGGTATTGTGAGGCATTATACAGTTCTGCATACTCCTCAACAGAATGATGAAGCAGGGAGGATGAATAGGACTTTGATGGAGAAGGTGCGTTGTATGCTTCTTAATGCTGGGCTACCGAAGTTTTTCTGGGTAGAAGCCGCTGCGTATGTCTGTTATCTTGTAAATCGCTCTCCATCAATTGCTATTGAAAGGAATACTCCACAAGAGGTATGATCTGGTACTCCCATAGTTGTCACAAGCGCAAAGCGCACAAAAGCGCTCAAGGGTCTTGGGGCTTAAGGCGCAAAGCGCAAAGCGCAAAGCGAAGCGTGGGCTTTATGGAAAAAAGCGTAATAAACAAAAGAATTATTATATCTATCAAAAATCTTTGAAAATGTCTTTGAAAATCCAAATGACAATAACAACATGATAAAACTGTAGATTATTCAAAAAACTAAAACTAAATCAAAAGTTTGAATCAATGCTTAGATGAAAATGAAATATCAAATATCAAAATCATCATCTTCTTCATCTTCATTATCCAAATCTATGTCATCAGCTCCATCGATTGATTTGTATCCATCGGTATCTTCTTCTTCAATTTCATCATTAAGGTTAATCTCTTCTTCATCGACAAGACTAGTTTGAGCCGAAATTTGTTTTCTTTTTGCTGAAGCAGATGATGATGCTCCTTTTGAAGAAGATGCATTCCGAGATTGAAAGCCATATGCACTTTCACAAACCCCAGATGCTCATGCTACATCACTCCAACACAAATCTTCACCTTCAAAGACAAAATCATTTTCATTGTCTTTATCACTGTCATCTAATTTTCCCAACAACCATTCATTACTATCATCTATCTCTGACAAAGAAATAGGATCAATCTTATCTCGCATGTCATATCTACGCCTTAAAGCTCTATTGTACTTGATATATACCAAATCATTCAATCGTTGTTGAGATAACCTATTTCTCTTCTTGGAATGTATCTACAAAAAAAAATTAAGAAATCAAAGGTTAAGTCCATAATATAATTTTTAATAAGTATTAAAAAAAACTCTAACTTACATGTTCAAAAACACTCCAATTACGTTCACAACCAGAAGCAGAGCATGTGAGGTTTAAAATCTTCATTGCAAATGTTTTTAATTCAGGCATTGATGCACCATAAGAAGACCACCAATCAGCTTGAAACACAAAAAACATATAAATTATAAGATTAACTTTATTGTAATGATATCATCCAATATTGAAATATCACAAGTCACAACAAATTATTTGCAAATTTACCTGGTGATTTTAATGTTCTTTGGCTGATAGCCATTGGCAAACCAAAAAGTCCTTCTGCTTTCTTGTACTTTTCCAATTGATTCGTGATCTGATCTTATAAATCCTCACCTCTCACCAATCTAGATATGCACTTGTACAAACCCTCCATCACTTCTGTATCATTTTCTATGTCAGGGTTTGAGTAAAAACACTCTGGATTCAAGAAATATCCAGCTGCGTGCAAAGGTCGATGGAGTTGAATGTTCCATCTTTTGTCAATGAATTCAAAAACACTTCGATATTTCTCTTCATTATTATTAAATGACGCAGCAATAGCTTCTTTAGCTCTGTCCATTGACTCATAAATATAACCCATAGGAGATCTTTTTTTACCATCTACCAGTCGCAATACTTTCACCAAAGGGCCACCAACTTTTAATGCAAAAACCATATTTTTCCAAAACGAAGGCATCAATATCACTTCTGCTACACGTTTTCCTGCAGTCTCCTTCGAAAATCGACTATTTGCCCACTTTTCAAATGTAAACATCTTTCTCAAATTTGCTTGCTGTACATGAAACCGCTTTAAAGTCAAAAAAGCAGTTGCAAAACGTGTCTTTGCGGTTCTTACCATGTCTCTCTGCCCAGTAAACTCTCTCATCATGCTTAATACTTGTGGTCTGTTATAAATATAATCATTCACCATCAACGCCCGTTCATGCAATTTTCTAAGATGAGGAATTTTGAATATATCCTCGAGCAACAAATCTAAACAATGAGCTACACAAGGAGTCTAGTACAAGTGTGAAAATCGATTTTCCAAAAGACGACCTGAAAAAAATAAAATTAGTCAAAAAAAAATAAAAATATGATACAAATATCCAATTATTAATTGAAACTTGAAAATAATATATATTTAAAATATTACCTGCACTGACATTGCAACTTGCATTATCTGTTACGATCTGAACCACATTTTTTTCTCCAATGCGATATACAAATTTAGAAAGTAATTCAAACATCTTGTCAGCTGTGTGAGAATAGCCTGAAGCATCAACTGATTCAACAAAAACACTTCCTTTGGGACCGTTTATCAAAAAATTTATAAGAGTCCTACCCTTTTTATCTGTCCATCCATCTGCCATGATTGTGCACCCAAACTTAGCATGATCTTCTTCGTGGGATTTGAGGAGCAAGTTCGTATTTTCCAACTCTTTCTTTAAATACTTAACTCTCACTTTATGATATGATGGAGGTTTCATCCCAGATCCAAATTGTCCAATAGCTTCAATACAAGGCTCAAAAGAATCATATTTAACAGCATTGAAAGGAATTCCAGCATCATACATCCATCTTGCAAATTTCTCAACCGCAATCTCTCTCAACTTCTTTTTATTTTCATCAAATTGTCCTTTGTTTTTTGCACGTCTTTGCATCAACATCTTTCATAAAATAAAGATTAATAGGTCCAGTTTGTTTGCACTTTTTATCTTGGACCGTAGGATGGATGCTTGAATCAGATATTGGTCGTTTTCCTTTCACTTTACTTTGATGGTCATCTTCATGTTCTTCCAAATCTTCCAAATCATCAATATCATCAGAATACGGAATATCATCCATTTGATTTTTCAAAGTACTCTTTTTTTGCATAAACTCTCTAATTTCTTCTTTAACATGCTCGGGACATTTCGGACAAGCTTTCACATTTCTATTGCCTCCAACTAAATGCAGCTTGTGTCGATAAATTCCGCCATTTGTTATTTTACCACAAAAAATACAAGTGACAATATTTGGATTTTTAAGATCTGAACATGTTGCATAACTCCAAGCAATGTCTTTTCGAGTAGATGGAATTACTGTATTTGACATGGTTTAGAATCAACTCAATCAACGCCGCTGAAAATTGAAATCAATAACAATAAATCAATAATAATCAATGAATGACAAATATATATATATAATTGGGAAATTTTTTTTATTAAAATATAAATCTGATTTATATGAATTAATTAAATTTATTATAATTTTTTAAAATATGATTTAAATATGATTCATATAAATATGATTTAAATATTTAATATTATAATTCATATAAATCTGATATTCTGATTTAAATATGATTTTTTAAATTTATATGTTTAAATATAATTTTTTATATACTTAAATTTTAAATTTTAAATTTTAAATCTTAAATCTGATTTAATAAATAATTTTTTTTATTTTTATTTTTAAATTTTAAATTTTAAATTTATTTGATTTCTGATTTTTTAAAAATATTTTATATGATTTTTGATTTTAAATAAAATTTATATGAATTTTTTAAGGAATTGTTTGAATTTTTTGAGAAATTGTTTTTTTTTAAAATTAATGAAAAAGGAAAATAAAACCTGTGGCGCCGGAAGCGTCGCGGGACGCCTCCGGCGCCGTCGGAAGTAGCGTCTCACGCCTCCGGCGGCGCCGGAGTTGTCGCCGGACGTCTCCGGCGGCGCCGGAAGCATCGCCGGATGCTTCTGCCGACGCCGGAGATGTCCGATGTTGCTTCCGGAGTCGCTGGAGACGTGCCGCGACGCTTTCGGCCCCGCTGGACATCGCAAATAGTGTCCAGCGGCGCCGGAAGCGTCACCGGACGCTTCTGCAGGCGCCCGTTCATTGCGATGTTGCTTCCGACGTCGCGACAGGCGCCCCGCGACGCTTCCGGCGCCGCTGGACACCGCAAATAGTGTCCAGCGGCGCCGGAAGGTTCGCCGGCATCTCAGATCGTGCCAACTATTGAAATTTGAACTGCAAAATGAATACCTGGACGTCGGCGAAGCAGACGAAGACGCTTGGATGGTGGCGAGAAGCAGACGAATATGCTTGGACGACGGCGAGAAGTAGACGAAGACGGGGCAAACGTGGACGATGGAGAGAGGAAGATGAACAGGCGCAGGAGAATTAGGGCTTTAATCAAAAACAAAATCAAATTTGGAAAAAAAGTTTTTTTTCCAAAAATCGGGTCGTGCGTCGCGCAAGAAGGCGTCGCGCAGGAGCGCGTCGCGCGAAGCGCAGCGAGGCGCTCGCGTTGTCGAAGCCGCTCGCTTCCCCGTTCGCAGAAGCGAGGTTGGCTCGCGTCGCGTCGCCTTGCGCTTAAGCGCGTGAGGCGCTCGCTTTTGACAACTCTGGGTACTCCTACTAGTTATTTTGATTTGAGAATTTTTGGATGTCCTGCGTATGCTCATATTGATAATGGGAAGTTGGAGCCTCGTTCGGTGAAGTGCATATTTATAGGCTTTAGACAAGGAGTGAAGGAATACAAACTTTGGTGTCCAGAGACCGGGAAAGTCATCATCAGTAGAGATGTTATCTTTGATGAGACTAGCATGCTTCAGGGGTCTCCATCTAAAACTCTTTCTGAGGAAGATAAGTAGAAGACAAGCACATAGGTGGAGATTGAGATTGGGCTGATATCTACAGAGACTACTCCAGAGCCTATTTTAGATGCTGTGGATGGAATGAGCTCATCACAAGCACCTTCACAATATTCCATTACGAAAGATAGAGCTCGGAGAGAAATTAGACGCCCTCAGAGATATGCAGAGGCTGATTTGGTCGCTTATGCTTTAAACGTGGCTGAGGAGATTGATTCCGGTGAAGAACCTGAGACGTATTCAGAAGCAATTAGCTGCGATAATTCTGGTAAGTGGATAATTGCTATGCAGGAGGAGATGGAGGCGCTTGGTAAGAACGACACATGAGACTTGGTGAAATTACCTAAGAGTAAGAAAGCTGTTCGCTGCAAGTGAGTATTTAAAAAAAAGGAGGGAATACCGGAAGTTGAAGAAGCCAGGTACAAAGCCAGACTAGTTGCTAAAGGCTTCAGTCAGATTCCAGGAGTAGACTTCACTGATGTATTTCCCCCAGTTGTAAAGTATAGTACGATTCAAGCCTTCCTTGGTATTGTGGCCATGCATGACTTAGAGTTGCAGCAACTGGATGTGAAGACAACATTCTTACATAGGGTACTTGAGGAAGACATCTATATGCAACAACCAGAAGGTTTTGAAGTCTCAAGAAAAGAGGATTATGTATGCTTGCTGAAAAAGTCTCTTTATGGTTTGAAGCAGTCACCTAGGCAATGGTATAAAAGGTTTGATTCGTTTATGATCACTCATGATTTCAGAAGAAGCAGCTATGACAGTTGTGCCTACTTTAAGAAGACTGATGATGGATCATTTGTTTATATGTTCTTATATGTTGATGATATGTTGATTGCGGCCAATAATAAGGAAGAGATAAGAAAGGTCAAAGCCCAACTAAGTAAAGAATTCGAGATGAAAGATTTGGGAGCTGCAAAGAAAATACTTGGGATGGAGATTCTGAGAGACAGAAAGGCAGGTAAATTATACCTAAGTCAAAAAGGGTATATTGAGAAAGTACTTCATCGGTTTAACATGCATTCTACCAAGTCTGTTAGTACTCCGTTAGCTGCACACTTTAGACTTTCAGTTGATTTATGTCCGCAGTCAGATGATGAGGTTGATTATATGTCACGGGTTCCATATTCTAGTGCAGTGGGATCTCTCATGTATGCTATGGTTTGTGCACGCCCAGATTTATCACATGCAGTGAGTACAGTTAGTAGATACATGTTAAATCCTGGTAAAGAGCATTGGAAGGCAGTTCAGTGGATTTTTAGATATTTACGAGGGACTTCTGATATTTGTTTGCATTTTGGGAGTAATAGAGATGCAGTTATTGGATATGTTGATTCTGACTTTGCAGGTGACCTTGATAAAAGAAGATCACTTACGGGGTACATGTTCACTGTTGGTGGTTGTGCTATCAGTTGGAAAGCTACTTTGCAGAATACAGTTGCATTGTCCACTATAGAGGCTGAATATATGACTATTACGGAAACTTGCAAGGAAGCTATTTGGTTGAAAAGACTCTTCAGTGAGCTTAGCAAAGACTTGCATATTACGACAGTCTTCTGTGATAGTCAGAGTGTCATTTTCCTCACGAATGATCAGATGTTTCATGAGAGGACAAAGCACATTGATGTGAGGTATCATTTTATACGTGATGTTATTGTTCGTGGTGATATTATTGTCAGGAAGGTCAGTACTCATGATAATCCTACTGATATGATGACTAAGTCACTCCCTATAGCCAAGTTTAAGTATTGCTTAGACTTGGTTGGTGCTAGATGCTGAGATTTGCCTGTGGGGCTTTTGTGGAAGAGGTGGAGAATGTTTTTTTTTTGAAGATTTGTGGAATTCACGTCAAGGTGGTGATTGTTAGAATTTGGTAATCCGAATTCAGTTTAATCCGTTAATTTATTATTAGATATTTTCTTATTAATATGTTAATTAACATATTCTTTATAAATATGTTAATTAACAATTTCGTTATTAATTTTTCTTTTGACTAAGTATCCTAAGGTCTCTATAAATTGTGTATCTCATGGATAAGTTTTATCAATCAACGAAGAAAGTTAATTTGTTACCTCTTCGTTCTTTCTCTCTACTCTCTTTTCTCTCTATTTCTCTTTACTTTATCAGAGTCACCGACTTTGTATTCCATCGTTCATAATGATTTTTCCTCCTCTGCCCGTGATTTTTTTCCGTCAAGTATTTTCCACGTAAATCTGGTGTGTTCTCTATTGTTCTTGTTGTCGTTTTTTCGTACTAATCTCGTTTTTCAATGAACATAACATATCTACTACAATGGGCATAGGGATATCTATAGTAACCTGAATTATTTGCTATTCTTTACAACTATAGGTGAGAAGGCTGCGGATTCAGCAGCGTCTTAAGATAGCAGAACATAGTGATGAAGGCTGTGAAGACAATGAACTGCCTGATATTCCATCAACTATTCCATTTCTCTCTCATGCGGTGCGAGTGTCTGAATATTTGGCAATTCATTTTAACATTTTTTAGATTTTAACTCTATTTATTGGTTGAACAGACACCCAAAACATTAAGGCAGCTTTACATGACATCGTTCTGCGTTGCATTTGGGATAATTGTGTTTGGTGGTCTTCTTGCTCCAATTGTAAGCTTTTTCCAATCAGTCCTTTTCCATGTATTCTTGTTTATCTTCTCCAAATAGTGGAGTAAAATTCTTTGTTAATGTGCTTTTATATTTAGTTGTTTTCTTTTCCTCATAGAATAATGTTTTGTTACAAAATATAATGATACCTAATGTTGGAGAACATGCATATATGGCATGCATTCTGGAACTTTTACTACAAACACTAAACACATTTCTGACATATATTCATTGAAATTGATGATAAACAGAAACTGGAACTTAAGATTCAAAGAAAACAACACACTTGATTTGTTGTTCTTTCATGTCATTGCTTGTGAGAGGAAAAAATTTGGGAGAAGTTCATATTTTCCAAAACTTAAGTGTGACAAGGCAATCCACCCTGAATTTGTGGTCCTAGTTCGAAAGAAGTTACAGAAAAGAGAAACAGGAAGTGAAGTTAGTAAGCCTTGTTGCCGAGTTAATAAGAGGTAAAAAATAAGTGAACTGAGGGAAGAATATGATGCCTTTGTTATCCCTTGTATTTTTCTAAATTTACTTAAAAGTTAAATGCTAGTTGATGCAACATGAAAATTTTTGTAGGCAGGGGCAGAGTCATAAGGAGAGATAGAGGGTCAATTTGAAATTTTAATTGTTCATGATCGGGATACATTGTGTTGATAGATTACTGAAATTCGATACTACTCCATACAAAAATCTTTCCCGTGTCACTGAGTTAATCCTATCTATGACTATTATGTCTTGTCAACACTCGAGACCCCTTGTCACGCTACAACAAAAATCAAGATGCATTCAAATAACTATTATTTTTTTTAGATTGTGTCTGTAAAATAAAATATCAACACTATATTATTTCAGATGACGCAAACTGTCTCTAAACTTATGTATATAGCTAACTTAGTTATACACTTGTTCTCTCTCTCTCTCTCTCTCTCTCTTTTCCTTCTTTATCGCCATCATCCTTCCACCTCCAATTTGTCACTGACATCATACATCGGAATGCCGACACAGTACAAAATAATATCGTTCTAGTTAAAGGCTAAAACTCCATCATGGCTCGACATTTTAAATTTTGATTTCATTATATTATAAGGATTTTTTTGACCCACAAAATATATTTTGATACCATTCATTATGCACTATTTTCAACCATTTACACCAATTAAAAAAATATTCTCTTCGCTATAATCTGTATCGAATAGGTTATTTGTATCCAAGTAGGCCATTGTTACCATTTTTAAGAGAGACCCAAATTCCTCTTGTTTGATTATCTTCACGTTTTAACAATATTTTCTCTCTTTGAGTGATTTATCCCTTGGTGTTGCATCAAGTGGTATCTAACTCAAATTTGTTTTGATATGATACTTCATAGTTCTCATCAAATCCTTTCTACATGATCCTAGCATCACTCACTGAACTATCTTTAGTCCATAGCTCGTAGAAAACTCGAGTGTATCGAGGCCTACAGAATAGGAGCCCTTTGGTGGTGCTTCCTACTTCAAGTTGAAGATTAACTAACTGCTCCTGTCATCATCCATTCTGTTGGAATCATGACTGGCTCCGCTGAAATCCTCCTCTAGGCCCTTCCTGTAAGTCCTTGTCTCTTATACTGATCGACTCTTGGAAGATCTCGCTTTGAACTGTTAATGTGCATTGTAGATTTGCCTTCCAGATCCTCTTCTAGTCTGATCCTCAACCAGATTTGCATCCCCTTGTGCAATGTAGCAGAAAGCAACCCCTTGTCGAACCCACATTAGATTGCTTAGAAGGTCCTCCTGGGATCCTCCACTAGGGTTAATTTCCTTGATGGAGAACCTTTTCCTGGCTCTCTACCACTGTAGATTCACGTTATTTCTCCTTGTTGAAGCCGAATGTCAATCAACTTCCTAAATTCTAGGGATCAGGTATAAGGTTAGAATCCGGTCCAATCTCCTTGCAAATTAGAATGGGAAGTTTAGGTATAATTCATCACACCAACAGGTTGAGATTTGTGTGTTGCAATTTCAACAGTAGATATACTAATATCACCTCAATATAATCACTTTTTGAAAATTATTTCTTTTATTTAAACTTTTATTTGTTTAATCAATTTTCTTCATTTACCTTGTCTTTCTTACAAAAGCCTAAATTCCATGACATTTTAGCCCTCATTTGCTTCTCCTCGTTATTCCTATTTTATTATGCTACCTTATTTTATAATTTTAAAGATTTTTTCAACACGTCATCAATCATATAATGCTAAAATTGTTTCCATATTTAGTGACTTATATTTTGAGACCAATGGTCCTTTAATGAGGTCCTTGACACCTCACCACATGTAAGGAACATTTTATATGCCATTAACTATGACCCAAACTTACAATTCTAACTCCACCAAAAATGAAGAAGCATGATATGAAATGGTCAATTTTCATAACTTCAGGAATAATAGAAATTTAGGTGTTGAAAAAGCTATAGAATGCAATTTCTTTTGTGAACATACCAAAAAACTTTAAGAAGTAAGAAATAAATTTGAACAAGCCTTAAGGATAAAGAACATTGAAATTATATCGTAGATAGAAAGATTTCCAATTTATGGATGAAAGAGAAGGTAGAAGTGGCAAGCAACGAGATCTTGACAATCAAGGGTTTCAACTTTCTACTGGTCACTATTAGATGGAAGGAAGGGAGTGTTGAGGAAAGAGTTAAGTAAAAACAATCTTAGTGGCAGTCCGTTTAGAGGATACCTGTTGGTGCAAGATGCATCAGTGATGTCTTCCTCTAATGTTTCGATGTTTAACAATATACTTAAGTTAGTAATATATGTTAGACAAGGTAAGGGTTAGTCAAAGTGATCAAGGGTTAAACCAAACAGGACCTTATATTTGGTAGGGTAAACCCAGGTTTGATCAGGTTGACAAAGAGTTAGCCAAACAGGATCTGATGTTTGGCAGAGTAGATAATACCCAGGGTTGGTTAAGATAACCAAGGGTTAGCTAAACAGGACCTGATGTTTGGCAGAGTGATCAAACCTAGATTTAATCTAGTTAATATACTAACGTTTGATCAGTTAGAACAAGGGTTAGCTAAACATGATCTTATGTTTAGCAGAAAACCCAGGGTTGGTCAGTTAGACCAAGAAGTGAGTCAAACAGGACATGATGTTTGGCAGAAGAGAAGTCTAGTCAGGATTAATATGACTAGCAAAGGAAGTCTTTATCAAGGTGATGGAAAGTCCAGTTAACCTAGGCACGAAGTCCTGGTTCGAGGAATTGGGCACTAAGTCCTGAACACCTAAGACCTGACCGAGGGTTGGGCACTGAAGTCCTAGTTCGAGGAATTGGGTACTAAGTCCTAGCCAAGGGCTGGGCACCTAAGACCTGACCAAGGGTTGGGCACCGAAGTCCTGGTTCGAGGAATTGGGCACGAAGTCTTGGTCCGAGGGATCGAGCAACTTAGCTGAGCGATGACTAAGGACAGAAGTAGGGACTGGTCGAGGTTCGGACGTCTCGAGATCCAGGAGTCTCGGAGGCTAAGTAAAAGTCCAATCGGAGGTACCGGTTGGCAAAAGTAACTTCTCCATGGTGGAGTAGGTTAAGGCGCGTTCCCCGAAAAAGGGAACATTAGGCGTCGATTCGACCTAGGGTTTCGAGAGAAATCCAAAGTCAGAACCAATCTTTAAGGCTAAGTTTATCTGTATATTTGTCTTGTGTTTGATTGTCTTGCAGGTACCTGGAGTTGGAGGCAAGACAGAAGAGCAAACGCAGGGGAAATGACACCTGGGAGGAGCATCCAGGGTGCCCCCATGCTTCAGGGCGCCCTCAAGGCCATCCCAGGCGCCCTGGATGGCTGAGTTTATCCCTGTGCGAAGTCCGCGATTGCAGATAGATTTGACCGCCTATAGGGCGCCCTGGATGATACTATTGTTGGGACCGGGTGCATGTTGACAAGGATATGGGTTCGTAAATTTTTTAATATTTACGTGCAGCGAAAGAATTAGCATAAATAATTTCTTAAATTATTTTTAACCACGTATCTAGCATGCGACCTTATGATGTGTGGACATGATCATAAATTAAAATTTTGCGGAAAAGTAAACTAATTTACTTAGTACCTCGCGTAACTCGAAGTAAGGGACGAGATCCAACCGTAGCGTCCCTTGGAAGCTCCGCCTCTATTCGCGTCCACGCCGAGTTCTCTTCGGGATGACTTCGCAAAGCCACGAGTTTTGTGCCGACGAGAACTACTAGATTCTCCAAAGGCACAACTAGAATAACAAAAGAGAAAAGATGGAAACTAACCACCAAGTAACGGAATCAAAATTCCGGGAAAGGAAGGAAGGAGTCGCGATCCGCTTCTTCTTCTTCGGCACCTTCTTGGTGGATGAAGCTCTCGGCCACCCTTGGGATGTGCGCCGGCCCTAGGGGAGGAGAGAGAGCCGGCCCTAGAGAGAGAGAGGGGCGCCGACCCTAGAGAGAGAGAGAGAGAGAGTTAGAGAGAGAGAGGGAGCTACTAATCTCTTGATTAATTGATTGGAATTCAAGGCTTGCCTTTGGTTCCTTTATATAGTAGCCTCTCCCTTGCCAAGTCTCCCCTTTAACGGAATTAACGGAATAAATTTTCATAAGAAATTTATCTTATAAATTTTCTTGTGAATTATTCCGTCATGCCTAGTTTTATTATAACTAACTTTATAATAAAACAAATACATCTCTCTTTTTAATTATGGAATAAAATTTACAAGAAATTTATAAATTTTTCTTATCATGGAAAAATCAATTCATAATTGATTTTATAAAATTAAAATAAACCGATCCATGGTTCATTTTAATTTCCATAAAAAAGAATAAATTTCTACAAATTTCTTTATATAAATTTCTTTATATAAATCTCTTTATATAAATTTCTTTATATAGATTTATTTATCCATAATTTTATAAAACAAATCGTTCTTGATTTATTTTATAAAATAAACCAAATAAATTGGTTTTTTCTCCTTGTAGTGGCCGGCCAAACCAAAGAGGGTGGCTACCCTCTTTGGCCGGCCACACCAAGCCAAACCCTCGCGAATTAAACGCATTTAATTCGCCCAATAAGCCTTCAAAAGACTTAGCCATTTTAAGCTTCCGATGCGCCTCTGATAAATTCAGATTCGACTTATTTCTCTTGATTGGAAAATCCAATTTTCAACTCGTTTTAAATCTCTCGGATTATTCGTAGTGCGTGTGACTAAATAGACTTTCGATTTATGTTGGCCGTCTATAATCAACCAATTCAACGGTTGACCTCAGAAAGAATTCTGAAACCCTTCAGCAGCTCTAATGAATCGTGCCTCATTCCCTTCACCATCTTATACCCACTTGGTTCAGGACATGGTCTGTGTGTGTCAGTCCCCACTAGGCTGACTACGTCACACCTAGCCCAAGTTACGTTCTCTCGTCCTTTGGATTTCTAATTACTCTCATGTATTTAAGAGACTCATACTCTAAACATGACATGCTCTGGCCAGAGGCTTTGAGTAACAATCCGACGATAGGCCTGGGTATACATCTCCTCGCAAGGAGTGGTGAATCCTTTGTAGGCTGTTCAAACATCTTCGGGCACTTCGGCTTATACCCAACCATCCTGGGTCCACACCTCCTTGGAGATGCTTGCTTAAGATGTTGAAGTATAAGTCTCCCTGACCAAGATGACTTGAACACCGCAAGTCAAAGGAACATCGCACTTAAGTTGCAGTAAGAACTTCATTAACATATCTATATGTAGATTACCATACGAAGTTTTATAGCTAGTCACTCCAATGAATTAGTTCCCTTAACTAGCATCCATGTTTATCTCCGGACATCCCAATGTCACCAGCCAGTGAGAATCAGCTGATTAGAGAATAACTCATGCTAGTCTCAACAGAATTGATAGTGTCCGTTTTTATCAATTCATCGACTAGGGATATTTTTAATACTTCACAATTGCACATATAGAGATAATCACTAGTTGTGATCCCATCACAAATTCTCTTATGCTGTGAATTGTATTGCGGACATTTAGTAGATGAGTTTAAGATCCCAATCAAATACACAAACATGTATACTCAAATAGTGAATTATCATTTATTAAAATAAATGTTTACAACCATAAGGCGATTGCCTTAGGACACTTCTCTCATATCACTAACAAACTCCCACTTGGCCTAATGCCAATCGCTACGGTATCCAATACCACAGGCTCTAACATGACCCTCAAACTTGCTCTGAGGCAAGACCTTAGTTAAAGGATCCGCTAAATTCCTTTCAGTGGGAATTTTCTCAATTTGTATATCATTCCTACTTATAATCTCTCTGATCAGATGATAGCGGCGAAGCACGTGTTTGGATCGCTGATGAGACCTTGGTTCCTTTGCTTGTGCAATAGCTCCATTGTTGTCGCAGTAAACCGGCACTGCTTCATCAATGGTTGGAACCACGCCAAGTTCGGAGACAAACTTTTTGATCCAGACTGCTTCCTTTGCTGCTTCCGAAGCTGCAATATATTCCGCTTCCGTGGTAGAATCCGCTACGGTGTCTTGTTTGGAACTTTTCCAACTTACTGCGCCTCCATTTAAAGTAAATACGTATCCAGATTGCGATTTGGAGTCATCCTTATCTGTCTGGAAACTGGCATCTGTATACCCACGTATTACCATATCTCCTTCTCCATATATTAGGAAACACATCCTTAGTTCTTCTTAAGTACTTAAGATTGTCTTGACAGCCGCCCAATGATCCANTAATTTTAAATTAAAAAATTAAAATTATATTTATTGAATTTGATAAATTATTTTTTAAAATTTTAATTTTGGATTAAGAATTATAATTGTTGATTTTTCATTTGAATTTGTTTTTTTTAAGATTTATGATTTTATTTTTAGAATTTTTAGAATTTGAAGAATAAGACATTTAATTTAAGATATTTTATAGTTGAAGGAATTATCTAATATTGTGAATGAAAAAAAAAGAGGTGAGATATTTTATTAATTGACTTAATCAATTAACTCATTAATTGACTTGGTATCATTAATTATCAAAGACAATTAACTCATTTAATTTATCCGTGTTATTTAAGTACCGTTTCTTTATGAAAGCCATACGTTTTGCTAAATATATATTTAAATAATTTAAATCTTTTAAAATTCTCTTATTTCCAAAAGATAATTCGGTTAAATTGTAAGAACATTATTCTAAATTAGTATTTCATGTCAAATTATTAAATAAAATTTAATTCGTTAGATTAATTAACTAAAAAGACCATTCCTTTTAATCCGTTATGTTAATTAATAAAAATAAGTTTTACTTGGTTCATAAATGCATTATGTAGCATCTTTAAAATAAATTAAGACATTATACGTAGATATTATGATAAATATCACGAACTTGTCCTCTTTGTGTGACTTATGATTGGCTACCGTAGGCTATAAAAAGCAACCTTTGCATGTACATCAATATAGGAGAAAGAAATCTAGAGCGAAAGAGACGTACGTGGAAGATCGAGTAGGGGAGTTAGCAAGATACTATATTTTTAGACATCATCACATTCTTTTTGGTATGTACAAATTATTTGTTTTGTTTTGTTTTTTTTTTTCAATATGTTCTTCTTTTTTGATTAATTAACTTGGGTGAAGATGGAAATGTATATTTGATTTCATCTTAATTACTTTTCATTGATTTATAAGGCATTAATTAATTGTTTGAGTTAACAATACTATACTAAAGATGATCGTCAACCAAAGCTTGATCCGTACCATCATCGGAGTGTTAGGTATATATATATATATGCCTTTATTTATTTCATTAGAAAAATATAATGATTCATGCATCTTCAAAATATTGAATCTTAAGTGTAACTTTATAATTTTCATTGCAGGCAATGTAATTTCGTGTGGTTTGTTTTTGTCACCCGTGTAAGCTTTTTAAACTATTAATTTTTTATTGATAAGTATATACTTAGAAAGATGGTATATATATATGTCAATTTAAATGCATCCCTTTGACAATTTATAGGCCGACATATATAGAAATCTTCAAGAGCAAGGATGTGAAGAAGTTTTCACCGATCCCTTATCTCGCCACATTGCTCAATTGCTTGCTTTGGTTTTTCTATGGGCTCCCCATCGTGCACCCCAACAGCCTTCTCGTCATCACTATCAATGGCATCGGTATATTCTGTGAAGCATTCTACCTAACCGTTTTCTTTATCTATGCTGCTCGCCAAGGCCGTGTAAGTAGTATAACATGCCTAATATTAATTCTTTAATTTCTTCTATATATATATAATGTTAATTTGTATCATCCAATTATATTAATACTTCTCCTTAACCAATCTACACATGTAAATATATATAATTTAGTTGAAGGTCATGAAGCTATTAGCACTTGAGACGGTGTTCATGACAGCGGTAGTAACTTTAGTGCTCTTGTTGGTCCACACAACAACTAAGAGATCCTTAATTGTGGGTATCCTCTGTATCATCTTTGGAACTTGCATGTATGCCTCTCCTCTTGTTGTGATGGTAAGAATTAACATTCTATCCAATTAATGTCTACTTTAATTATGAATTATAATATTTTTATATATAGAGAGAGATAGTCTCATTGATTTATTATATATTTTACTTTTGTAGAAACTTGTGATTCAAACAAAAAGCGTGGAGTTCATGCCCTTCACACTTTCTCTTGCTAGCTTTCTCAATGGAGTTTGTTGGACTACCTATAGTTTCCTCCCCTTTGACATCAATATCCTCGTAAGTATCAATTGTATATATATTTAAGTCCATATAAATCATCTTTATAAATTAATTAATATATTTTTCTATGACTTTTTTCATTAGGTTCCAAATGGTTTGGGGACCCTCTTTGGCCTTGCCCAACTAATTCTCTATGCTTGTTATTTCAAGTCCACTCCCAACAAGGATGCTAAAGCAGAGGTGGAGCTACCAGTCTAACGTTAATTTCAAGGCTTTAGTTTTGATTCATATATTTTTTTTTCTTCATATTAGATGCATGAAACTATTTTGTGTTTCTGAATTTCTAACTAATGATTAAACGAATAAGCTTTCATGTATTAATTTGCATTGATGATTAAACAAATTAATCATTTTTTGGTCCTGCGTATCCTTTGAAGTGTGAAATAAATGTACGTATCTAATGGAAAAAATTATTTATTTGTCAAAAGTTCTTAATGTGTTCTTGTCATTCAATATTTTTAAAATAATTTAAAAAATCTAAAATGTTTTTTCTATTAACTAAATTTCATAACGTATATAATTAGTCTCAAATAACAATATATAATCTTTTTAAAAAGTTATTCCAAGTAGATAGATTAAACTATCATTAGATTTAAAATATATTAAGTTCTGATTCAGTAATGGTTAATATTATTTGAATCAGTTTCTTAAACTAAATCTATTATGTTGCCACAAATATTATATAATTTTTAAAATAATATAATATTATATAAGGATATTTTATTAATTTTAAATTTCAAGCCAAAAATAAATATATATATTTTTAGGCTTGTTTTCAAACTCTATCTATTTAAATTTGAAGAATTTTTATTTGAACTTTAAATTTTAAAAAATTAACTTTTTCAAAAAATTTAAATGATGAAATTACATTTGTAAAAAAAATTAAATCTATTTTGAACTACTATTTCATATTTTAAATATCATAAAATTTTAATTATATGTTAGTTTCAATTTTTTTTTAAATTCAAAAAAATATAATAATTAAAGACCAAATTTCTAAAATTATTGATTTTGAAAGAGATTTTAAACTAACAAACGTATTTATAAATATGCCATAAAAATTAATATTATTTAAAACTTTTAAAAGGATATTTTTTATTTTGTAACAAAATAAATAAAAATTTTTAAATTCAAATTTATATATTGGATGTGAAATCTAAAATTTAAATAAAAGTATAGTTTATAAATGAATAATGGCAAATTTTGTTTTGAATAATTCTTATTTTTAATTTCAGAAACTAAGTATTATCCTATTTTCATATTATATTGCCAAATATAAAGAGTAATTTCAGTATTAAATCGAAATAATTTACATTATGCATTTATTTACTTATATTTAATACGCCAATTTTATGAGTTCTTTAGTATCGAGTATTTCGATTTTGAGTTGTGTCATATTTTTTTTAAAGATATCATTATTTTATTTTATTAGTGGAGTTGTATTTATTTATTTTTTAATTAGATTTTGGGGTTGTTACATTTATTTTATAGAATTTAGTATGTTTATTATTAACTACGTGGATGTGATGTTTAATAAGTTATTTCTATTATTGTCAGACGTATGTGGCTGTGCTTTATATGTATGTTGAGATGGATGTTGTATGAACTTTATATTGTTTGCCGTACAAAGGAGATGTTGTTCGATTTTAGAATAAACATAAACTCTGGGGGTGTATATGTTAAATACTGAATTTTTTTTAGGGTTGAAAAGGTAAGTTTAATTAAAGGCCTAGTTGTAAATAATGAAAATTAGAGGGCTTATTTGCAAAATGCCAAAACTTAATAAAAAAAACCCTACAATTTCCTCCCGAGAAGCAGTTTTGCCTCGATTCTTTTCTCTCCCCGACGCACGCCCTTAGGTTTCACCCGACGCCGCAACTGATGATATCCGGACCGCAAATCAATTTTACAATACACTGAGGTATCCTTCAGCTGTTCAAACAAGTCTTCAATACGAGGCAGGGGATATTTGTTGTTGATGGTCACTGCATTCAACTGCCTGTAATCTATGCATAACCTCATAGAACCATCCTTCTTCTTTACAAACAGAACTGGCGAACCCCATAGAGATACGTTAGGACGAATGAATCCCCTGTCAAGTAACTCTTGAAGCTGGACCTTTAGCTTGTCCAACTCCTTAGGCGCCATACGATACGGAGCCTTTGATGCCGACGCAGTCCCCGGAATCAACTCGATCATAAACTCAACTTGCCTTCTGGGAGGCAAACCAGGAAGCTCCTCTGGAAATACATTCAGAAATTCTTGGACCACTGGAACATCCGAGAGCTGAGGGCTACTGCTGTCATCAGTGCTAATCAATGACAATAGAAAACCTTGGCATCCGTGCGATATAATCTTCTGGTCCTGAAGTGCAGAGATAATAGAAATCCCGTCATCTCTGGTGCCAATAAATTCCCACGAGAGTTGGTTCGGAGGCCGAAACGTGACCACCCTCACTTGGCAATCAACTGTGGCATGATAAGCTGTCAACTAGTCCATGCCCAGAATAATATCAAACTCTACCGTCTCAAGTACTGATAGATCCACGGTGAGAGTATAATTGCCGAAATCCAATGGACACACCTTGACTACCTGTGTGATATCCATCACCTCACCGGATGGTAGAGACACTGATAGACATTATGGTCTAAGGGTAGGCAACCTACTAATCTTTCCCATAAACAACCGTGATATGAAAGAACTAGAACTACCGGTATCAACAAGCAATTCAACAGGAAATGCATAAACTAAAATCATACCACGGAAGACTGATCCATCGGCCCGCTGTGCCTCCTCTTTGGTGACTGCATAGACTCAACCTGTCTCTGGCGCTGGAGGTGGCAATGCTAAAATCGGCTACGACTGAGAAGATGAAGGTCCAGCAGTATGCTGGGGCTGATATCCAGAAGGCCCAACCGACTGCTGAAACTGATAACTCGAAGCTCCAGCCAACTGATGATGCTGATAAACTGTAGGCTGGTATGCCGAGTTTGGATGTTGATAATAAGACCCTATCCCAGAATAATGAGACACCGCTGGTGAGGGGTACTCATGCCCAGGCATATAATAAATCTGCACTGGTGATGGAACTGCCTGCTGACGTCCTGTCTGCTGCTGTCGAGATGACGTCTGAGTCTAACGACCGCCTCGCCGTGGCCTCTATTGTCCTGATCAACCACCCTAGGAAGTAACTGCTGCAGACTTATGCTGAGCCTTCAAGGTACAATCTCGACTCTCATGACCCGAAAGCTTACAATACTAAAAGATGGGGTACTCTAGGGGACAATTTGGTCTGCTGTGGTCCCTAGATCCACACTGAAAACAATAAGCCCCACAAGTAGTAGACCTCCGGGTCTGTTGAGAACCCTACGACGATCCTACTGAAAACCGTCCAGACTTCTGAGGTTGAGACTAAGGCTCATAAGTCTCCTGCGTACTCTGACTCCTGCTACTGCGCTTCTGTCCAACAGTTTACTATTTCTGTGTCCCTGCTAAACCCTGAATTGTCTGCTTTCCTTTCTTCTTATCACCATGCAACTGATGTTGAATCATCTCGATGTGTGGAGCTCGATCCAGAGCCTCTTGATAAGAAGTAGGAGTCCATCCAGACATACGTAACTGGATATATCCAGCTAGGCCCAGCGTGAATTGTGTCGTCCGCTCATCCTCTGTAGCCACCAACTGAGGACAAAACTCCGCTAAGCCATTGAATTCCGCTTCATACTCCATAACTGAGCGATCTCCTTGATGAAGAGCAAGAAACTCCTGCCATTGGGCTGTACGAAATGCAGCAGGATAATATTTGCCCTCAAAAGCTTCGCGAAAAGAAACCCAAGAAATTGGTCATCCACCAATAATATTCTTCTGCTTATTCCACCAAGTGACGGCTTGATCTCGAAGGTCATATGTAGCTAACTCCACCTTCTCTATGTCTGTGAGGGTCATATAGTTGAAGGTGCCCTCCAATGTCTCCAACCAGGCATGAGCAGCATACGGATCTAGTTCCCCATGAAACAATGTGAAGCGACCCTTCATAGAAGCTGCCAGCAACGAAATCCGAGCTCTGTCTAGAAGCCAACCCGCTTGGCCAGGAGGTACCACCGATGGCACTCCAGGAACTGCCACTGATGGCACTGATGGACCTGCCTCTGATGGTACGACTAGAATTGCTGTCGGATAAGGAGGAGGTACTCTCAGTGGTGGAGATCTCAGCTCACCCGAAAGGTCCTGGTGAGCTGATCCCCGACCAGTCGGCTCCACTGTCACGCCCCCAGAGGCACATGCTTATTCGAAAATCGGACAACATCTCCCCTGTACGACGGACAAGTTGGGGCAAATATACATACACTCCAATTATAAAAGATGGCTCAGCCATCATAACAGAAATAAAAACATCACCACGCAGTTATAAGGTAACGGGTGGCTCAGCCACCTTAAACATAAAAGAAACTACAAACAAAGAGAAACTCCACAACGAACAAACCCGACCAATAAGACACTACTACAAATTAGTCAAAACCATACTAGATAAGAAAATAAAATGCGGAAATAGAAAAACTACGAAGAATCAACTTTGAAACAACTCCAAATAAAATAACCCGGTGGAACTGAGGGGCTGACAACTGGATCATCTCCTGGCTCCAAGCAAAATATCTACCTGCTACCTGAAACAAAAATGGGAGGTAGCGGTGGTGAGTCCGGGCAGACTCTGCGAGTATATAAGTAGACAATAAGCATGAAATAATACATGATAACTAAGTAGAGAATCAATATAGTACAGTCCATAAGAAATATAAGAATACCTAATCATGCATAACATAAGTAAAACGACATGGTATAAAATCCGAATATCAACTAAGCATGTATAAAACAACACAACAATAATAAAACCAAGATATACATACATGTCAATCAAGTGCAACAACCATAGCTCATATAAATATAACAATCACAGGAAAAATGCATAAACGAAATACGTATGCACATGATGCAATGACATGTGTCACCCCTGACGCCAGTCAAGCCGTCAACACATCCCATCTATGTGACCGAGTGGGTAGGGTTGTGACAACTGTACGCACTCCAACAACAAATACCACAGAAGGTGTGGTTGAGTAGACAGGATGTTGGGGAGTCAACACTCCAGACCCCGATACATAGGGGGAGCTATCAACAGCTACAGTATCCCTCGAAAAACAATGGTGAGGGTGTCACTATTTGCCTACAACTACAACATGTGTGGTATAACAGGACAGTTGCTCGCACTCTAACAACTACCACGGCAACAAGTGGTTGAGTGAATCGAGCAACAAAATGACTAACAACGACTTAACCATATGGAAGTCCAATAGTTGTTAATATGCAACGTGCAAATATGATGCATGCTACAAGATGCACGAACAGCAGGAGAAACAACGATGCAACCAAAATCCAACAAGTAAACGATGCATCAATACATCCAACCGAAAATCGAAAACCAACGATTATGCACCTACACTACTAGGTAGGGTATTTCTAATGCCAAATAAACCTATATGTGTTTAATGGACTTCTAAGTACTCGCGTACAAGCGACACTTTACAGAACAGAAAATCAACAGAGGACTGTACGGATATAAATTTTGAATACTCGAAGATCAACGAAGAATAAGTATCAACGGCGATGTTAAAATATCAAACAACAAAGAATAAGGTCAAGCAACCTATAAGACATAAAATAGCCATGCTTTAAGGTAAAAGAAACTACTCGAGTACAAAGGAGAAGTACTCGCCTTTTATGTAGAACTTAAATGAACAGAACCTCCCACGATCGACAACATGAGTCCAAAGTCAAGGTCCTGTATCAAGGACTAAATTTAGCTACTAATACAAGTAATTAAAATAACTAACTAATTACTGAACATAATTATAATCTAATCATAATTCAACATTTGTTTCACATGTGACACACGGCATGGATACAGTTAAAGGACTAAGCCAAAAGCTAATCTGCAACAACATCAACTCTAAGATCCTACATCCCAAAATGAAAACCATTTGGTAAACAAATTAACAACTTATGCCCATATACTGTAACATATAACATATTTATTCATCTTCTTTAACACCTAACAATAGGTTAGACTAACTTCCCAGATTTAACTAGGATTTGTTCTAATTGTGATTCATTTGTTAACCCCTTAGTTTAATGATTAGCCTCGGTCCAACTAAATCATTAGGATTAAGTTTCATTACTACATAACCCAAGCATACCTCACGGCAACCATCTACACACCAAACACACTAAAAATAAAGCTACACATATCACCTGTTTCATTAGAGATATGGATTAACTCTCACCAATCTAAGAAAGCAATCAAAATTCCTAAACACAACTTAAAAGGTACAGAAACTACCAACTTAGTTTGCCGTAGAGATCCAACAAATTCAATACATCTACAACTACCAATAATCCAACATCGATCCTAAACCAAAGAATTCATACTTGAATTGACGTTGGCGCTCCTTCACTCTGGGATCCGGCAGGTCAACCACCAACCTAGGAGATGCGGCGAGGAACGAGTCCACCTCAAACTCAGTTCCTCGCTCTGCTCAGAGCCCCATCCTCTTTGGCGTTCGGTGAGCCACCGGCTAGGGTTCCACCCTGTTCGTGCACACCAGAGTAGACGAAGAAGACGGAGACGTGGCAGCGGCACGCGAGGAGGGAACCGGCACGGTTTCGGCGTCGAGGTGAAACCGCTCATGCGGCGTCGGCAAAGACAAAGGGGAACCAGGGGAAAACGGGTTTCAAAAGAAAAGTTTTAGGGTTTATAAGGGTTTTGGCTTTTTGCAAAAAGGCCCTCTAACTTCTATTAATTCCAATAAAGTCCCTGATTTTCGGATTTTTCCTTTTCAACCTTTAAAAATTCAGTATTTAACATCCACTCTGGTGGGCCTCTCAACCTCCTGCCCCGTGTCTCCCTCGGCCTCCTCTGGCCTCCCCCGTGATCGTCGTCCATGACCACGAGCACGGGGTGGAAACAACTCAATACGACGAGGCATATATGTTAACAAAACCAAAATGCATTATTTAGATATAATTTTATCCAAATTTAAAACCAACTTACTTCTTGTTTGCCGGGAGAGATCTCGTCGTTGTCAAGTCCCAAAACACAATCATACCGAACTATGTCAAGAAAATGACTCCGCAAAAATATAACCAAATCCGTAAAATACCGATAAAACTCGTAAAACAACTCCGTAAACGCACAGACACCAAAACATCGCAAAACCTCGCTCTAATACCAAAAATTATCACGCCCCCAGAGGCACATGCTTACTCGAAAATCGGACAGCATCTTCCATGTACGGCGGACAAGTTGGAGCATATATACATAACATCTCGGCATAAAAGATGGCTCAACCATCATAAACAGAAAGTAAAAGCACATCCACGCAGATAATATCAAAATAGAAGATCTATGGATGTCTCAGCCATCATTAACATTAAAGTAAAATCACAACCACGCAGTTAATAGCTTTTGACAAATTTAAAACCCAAAAGATATGAACATACCAAACCAACAAGATGATACCGGATAAATAAATAAAATGTGAAACTCCCAAAGCGCAGAAAATAAAACAACTAAAACCAAATACCCAAAACAACTACACCGGGGGACTGACAACTGGATCCTCTCTTGGCTCCAAGAAATGCAACTACCTTCTACCTGAAACAAAAATAGATGGTAGTGGTAGTGAGTTCGGGTGGACTCTGTAGGTATATGATTAGACAAAAACATGGCATAATAAAGATAGAACAAGTAGAGAAAACAACAGGTACAGTCTCTAAGAAATATAAGAATACCTAAACATGCATAACATATATCAAACACATAGTATATAACCGAATAACAACTAAGCATATATAAAACAACGCGACAACCATAAAACCAACATATACATGCATGTCAACCAAACACAGCAACCATAGCTCATATTAATGCAACAAACACAAGAAAATGCAATAAATGCATATGATGCAATGACATGTGTCACCCCTGATGTCAGTCAAGCCGCCAACACATCCCATCTGTGTGACAGAGTGGGTAGGGTTGTGACAACTGTACGCATTCTAACAAAAACCACTAATACACGTGGTTGAGTGGACAGGATGCTGGGGAGCCAATTCATAGTTGTCACAAACGCAAAGCGCACAAAAGCTCTCAAGGGTCTTGGGGCTTAAGGCGCAAAGCGAAGCGTGGGCTTTACGAAAAAAAGCGTAATAAACAAAAGAACTATTATATCAATCAAAAATCTTTGAAAATGTCTTTGAAAATCTAAATGACAATAACAACTTGATAAAACTGTAGATTATTCAAAAAACTAAAACTAAATCAAAAGTCTGAATCAATGCTTAGATGAAAATGAAATATCAAATATCAAAATCATCATCTTTTTCATCTTCATTATCCAAATCTATGTCATCAGCTCCATCGCTTGATTTGTTTCCATCGGTATCTTCTTCTTCAATTTCATCATCAAGGTTAATATCTTCTTCATCGACAAGACTAGTTTGAGCCGAAATTTGTTTTCTTTTTGCTGAAGCAGATGATGATGCTCCTTTTGAAGAAGATGCATTCCGAGATCGAAAGCCATATGCACTTTCACCAAGCCCAAATGCTCGTGCTACATCACTCCAACGTAAATCTTCACCTTCAAAGACAAAATCATTTTCATTGTCTTTATCACTGTCATCTAATTTTCCCAACAACCATTCATTATTATCATCTATCTCTGACAAAGAAATAGGATCAATCTTATCTCACATGTCATATCTACGCCTCAAAGCTCTATTGTACTTGATATATACCAAATCATTCAATCGTTGTTGAGATAACCTATTTCTCCTCTTGGAATGTATATACAAAAAAAATTAAGAAATCAAAGGTTAAGTCCATAATATAATTTTTAATAAGTATAAAAAAAACTCTAACTTACATGTTCAAAAACACTCCAATTACGTTCACAACCAGAAGCAGAGCATGTGAGGTTTAAAATCTTCATTGCAAATGTTTTTAATTCAGGCGTTGATGCACCATAAGAAGACCACCAATCAGCTTGAAACACAAAAAACATATAAATTATAAGATTAACTTTATTGTAATGATATCATCCAATATTGAAATATCACAAGTCACAACAAATTATTTGCAAATTTACCTGGTGATTTTAAAGTTCATTGTCTGATAGCCATTGGCAAACCAAAAAGTCCTTCTGCTTGCTTGTACTTTTCCAATTGATTCGTGATCTGATCTTGTAAATCCTCACCTCTCACCAATCTAGATATGCACTTGTACAAACCCTCCATCACTTCTGTATCATTTTCTATGTCAGAGTTTGAGTAAAAACACTCTGGATTCAAGAAATATCCAGCTGCATGCAAAGGTCGATGGAGTTGAATGTTCCATCTTTTGTCAATGAATTCAAAAACACTTCGATATTTCTCTTCATTATTATTAAATGACGCAGCAATAACTTCTTTAGCTCTGTCCATTGACTCATAAATATAACCCATAGGAGATCTTTTTCCACCATCTACCAGTCACAATACTTTCACCAAAGGGCCACCAACTTTTAATGCAAAAACTATATTTTTCCAAAACGAAGGCATCAATATCACTTCTGCTACACGTTTTCCTGCAGCCTCCTTCGAAAATCGACTATTTTCCCACTTTTCAGATGTAAACATCTTTCTCAAATTTGCTTGTTGTACATGAAACCGCTTTAAAGTCAAAAAAGCAGTTGCAAAACGTGTCTTTGCGGTTCTTACCATGTCTCTCTGCCCAGTAAACTCTCTCATCATGCTCAATACTTGTGGTCTGTTATAAATATAACCATTCACCATCAACGCCTGTTCATGCAGTTTTCTAAGATGAGGAATTTTGAATATATCCTCGAGCAACAAATCTAAACAATGAGCTGCACAAGGAGTCCAGTACAAGTGTGGAAATCGATTTTCCAAAAGACGGCCTGAAAAAAATAAAATTAGTCAATAAAAAAAAATATGATACAAATATCCAATTATTAATTGAAACTTGAAAATAATATATATATTTAAAATATTACCTGCACTAACATTGCAACTTGCATTATCTGTTACGATCTGAACCACATTTTTTTCTCCAATGCGATATACAAATTTAGAAAGTAACTCAAACATCTTGTCAGCTGTGTGAGAATAGCCTGAAGCATCAACTGATTCAACAAAAACATTTCCTTTGGGGCCGTTTACCAAAAACTTTATAAGAGTCCAACCCTTTTTATCTGTCCATCCATCTGCCATGATTGTGCACCCAAACTTAGCATGATCTTCTTCGTGGGATTTGAGGAGCAAGTTCGTATTTTCCAACTCTTTCTTTAAATATTTAACTCTCACTTCATGATATGATGGAGGTTTCATCCCAGATCCAAATTGTCCAATAGCTTCAATACAAGGCTCAAAAGAATCATATTTAACAGCATTGAAAGGGATTCCAGCATCATACATCCATCTTGTAAATTTCTCAACCGCAATCTCTCTCAACTTCTTTTTATTTTCATCAAATTGTCCTTTATTTTTTGCACATCTTTGTTTGACAATTTCATCAACATCTTTCATAAAATAAAGATTAATAGGTCCAGTTTGTTTACACTCTTTACCTTAGACCGTAGGATGGATGCTTGAATCAGATATTGGTCATTTTCCTTTCACTTTACTTTGATGGTCATCTTCATGTTCTTCCAAATCTTCCAAATCATCAATATTGTCAAAATGCGGAATATCATCCATTTGATTTTTCAAAGTACTCTTTTTTTGCATGAACTCTCTAATTTCTTCTTTAACATGCTCGGGACATTTCAGACAAGCTTTCACATTTCTATTGCCTCCAACTAAATGCAGCTTGTATCGATAAATTCCGCCATTTGTTATTTTACCACAAAAAATACAAGTGACAATATTTGGATTTTTAAGATCTGAACATGTTGCATAACTCCAAGCAATGTCTTTTCGAGTAGATGGAATTATTATATTTGACATAGTCTAGAATCAACTTAATCAACACCGCTGAAAATTAAAATCAATAACAATAAATCAATAATAATCAATGAATAACAAATATATATATATATATATATATAATTGGGAAAAAATTATTATTAAAATATAAATTTGATTTATATGAATTAATTAAATTTATTATAATTTTTTGAAATATGATTTAAATATGATTCATATAAATATGATTTAAATATTTAATATTATAATTCATATAAATCTAATATTCTGATTTAAATATGATTTTTTAAATTTATATGTTTAAATATAATTTTTTATATATTTAAAATTTAAATCTGATTTAATAAATAAAATTTTTTTATTATAATTTTTAAATTTTAAATTTTAAATTTATTTGATTTCTGATTTTTTTAAAAATATTTTATATGATTTCTGATTTTAAATAAAATTTATAATAATTTTTTAAGAAATTGTTTGAATTTTTTGAGAAATTGTTTTTTTAATTAATGAAAAAGGAAAATAAAACCGGCGGCGCCGGAAGTGTCGCGGGACGCCCCCGGCGCCGCCGGAAGTAGCGTCTCACGCCTCCGGCGACACCGGACGCGTCGCCGGATGTCTCCAGCGGCGCCGGAAGCGTCGCCAGACACTTCCGTCGGCGCCAGAGACGTCCGATGTTGCTTCCGGCGTCGCTGGAGACGTGCCGCGACGCTTCCGGCGCCGCTGGACACCGCAAATAGTGTCCAGCGGCGCCGGAAGCGTCGCCGGACGCTTTTGCAGGCGCCCGTTCATTGCGATGTTGCTTCCGGCATCGCGACAGGAGCCCCGCGACGCTTCCGGCGCCACTGGACACTGCAAATAGTGTCCAGCGGCGCCGGAAGGTTCGCCGGACATCTCAGACCGTGCCAACTATTGAAATTTGAACTGCGAAATGAATACCTGGACGTCGGCGAAGCAGACGAAGACGCTTGGACGCTGGCGAGAAGCAGACAAAGATGCTTGGACGGCGGCGAGAAGCAGACAAAGACGGGGCAAACGTGGATGATGGCGAGAGGAAGATGAACAGGCGCAGGAGAATTAGGGCTTTAATAAAAAACACAAGCAAATTTGGAAAAAAAGTTTTTTTTCCAAAAACCGGGTCGCGCGTCGCACAAGAAGGCGTGGCGCAGGAGCGCGTCGCGCGAAGCACAGCGAGGCGCTCGCGTTGTCGAAGCCGCTCGCTTCCCCGTTCACAGAAGCGAGGTTGGCTCGCGCCACGTCGCCTTGCGCTTAAGCGCGTGAGGCGCTCGCTTTTGACAACTTTGAGCCAATTGCTCCAAACCTCGAAATAAAGGGGGAGCTATCAACAACTCTAATGCTAGGGAGCCAACTGCTCCAAACCTCGAAATAATGGGGGAGCTATCAACAACTCTAATGCTAGGGAGCTAACTGCTCTAAACCCCAGAATAAAGGGGGAGCTATCAACAACTTTAATATCCCTGTAAAATAACGATGCAATGATACAGTCAACCAAGTCTCAAAAATCAACGATTATGCATCTACACTACTAGATAGGATCTAATGTCAAATAAACATAGTTGTGTTTAATGAACCTCTAAGTACTCGCGTACAAGCGGTACTTTACAAAACATAAATTGACGTGACTGTACGAATACAAAATTTCGGATAACTTGAAGATCAATAAAGAAAAGTATCAACGGAGAAAATAAACAATCAACGGCAAAGAACAAGGTCAAGCAACCTATTTAGACATAAAACAATCATGCTTAAAGGTAAAAGAACTACACGAGTACAAAGGAGAAGTACCCGCCTTTTATTTCAGAAGTCCGTAAACAATGAGGACCTTCCACGATTAACCGAACGAGTTCAAAGTCAGGGTCCTGTATTAAGGATATAGTTTAACTATTTATAAAAATTACTAAATTAGCTAAACAAGATACTCACCATGATTAGATCAAATCCCAACTATAACATATATAATTAATTAATTAATCAACGTATTAATTAATTATAAATCCAACTAATCCTATGATTACCCTAAACAATCAAGATATATTTGATTAGTTAACCATTCACTTAACCAATCTTTTCCACTTAATCAAACCTATAGTTTAAACGTTGCTCACAGCAACACAGGTCAGATGCATCATACCATCAACCTACCACAATTAATATGCCTTGAGCAAGCCACAAACCCAGAATAAGAAAAACTTATTACACACAGTACCATGAAACAATTAACTCCCCAACCCAAATCACTATTTCCACTATATATTCGATTCACAAACCAATACCAAGAATAGCTCATCAATAATTTACTGTTCCATATACACAATATAACCAAACCTACCCAAATTCCATCCTATCCCAAGAGCAAAACCTAACAATACCATGGAACGGTCAAGCAAACACACACACACACACAGAGCCAAATCAAAGCTCACGGCAACCACAAAATCAAAGCATTAATAGAAAACCTACACATCAACCAATCTGGGTAATGGTCTCTGATATCCAACAACCAAATCAAAGGAGATCGCAAGGACCACCCACGACAGGCACCTAGAAGCCCAAAACATCATCTCCCAAAACAAGCCCTAATTAAATCCTTACCTACTGTGAAGTCCGGCAAGGATCAAGAATCACAAACGTCGGTCGGCTCTTGGCATTGGCTGGCAGGTTCGACGGCGTCGGCTAGGTTTGCACGCGAGGCAATGTTGCGGCGTCGGCAAGGGTGCACCCGGTTCGTGCGCACCGGAGAAGACGAGAGAAGAAGAAGGAGAAGAGGAGGAAGGGGTCTCGGCGGCGGTGAGCGGCTGCGGCGTCGGGTGAAACCTAAGGGCGTGCGTCGGGGAGAGAAAAGAATCGAGGCAAAATTGCTTCTCGGGAGGAAATTGTAGGGTTTTTTTTATTAAGTTTTGGCATTTTGCAAATAAGCCCTCTAATTTTCATTATTTACAACTAGGCCTTTAATTAAACTTACCTTTTCAACCCTAAAAAAAATTCAGTATTTAACATATACACCCCCAGAGTTTATGTTTACTCTAAAATCGAACAACATCTCCTTTGTACGGCAAACAATATAAAGTTCATACAACATCCATCTCAACATACATATAAAGCACAGCCACATACGTCTGACAATAATAGAAATAACTTATTAAACATCACATCCACGCAGTTAACAATAAACATACTAAATTCTATAAAATAAATGTAACAACCCCAAAATCTAATTAAAAAAATAAATAAATACAACTTCACTAATAAAATAAAATAATGATATCTTTAAAAAATATGACACAACTCAAAATCGAAATACTCGATACTAAAGAACTCATAAAATTGGCGTATTAAATATAAGTAAATAAATGCATAATGTAAATTATTTCGATTTAATACTGAAATTACTCTTTATATTTGGCAATATAATATGAAAATAGGATAATACTTAGTTTCTGAAATTAAAAATAAGAATTATTCAAAACAAAATTTGCCATTATTCATTTATAAACTATACTTTTATTTAAATTTTAGATTTCACATCCAATATATAAATTTGAATTTAAAATTTTTTATTTATTTTGTTACAAAATAAAAAATATCCTTTTAAAAGTTTTAAATAAATATTAATTTTTATGGCATATTTATAAATACGTTTGTTAGTTTAAAATCTCTTTCAAAATCAATAATTTTAGAAATTTGGTCTTTAATTATTATATTTTTTGAATTTAAAAAAAAATTGAAACTAACATATAATTAAAATTTTATGATATTTAAAATATGAAATAGTAGTTCAAAATAGATTTAATTTTTTTTACAAATGTAATTTCATCATTTAAATTTTTTGAAAAAGTTAATTTTTTAAAATTTAAAGTTCAAATAAAAATTCTTCAAATTTAAATAGATAGAGTTTGAAAACAAGCCTAAAAATATATATATTTATTTTTGGCTTGAAAATTTAAAATTAATAAAATATCCTTATATAATATTATATTATTTTAAAAATTATATAATATTTGTGGCAACATAATAGATTTAGTTTAAGAAACTGATTCAAATAATATTAACCATTACTGAATCAGAACTTAATATATTTTAAATCTAATGATAGTTTAATCTATCTACTTGGAATAACCTTTTAAAAAGATTATATATTGTTATTTGAGACTAATTATATACGTTATGAAATTTAGTTAATAGAAAAAACATTTTAGATTTTTTAAATTATTTTAAAAATATTGAATGACAAGAACACATTAAGAACTTTTGACAAATAAATAATTTTTTCCATTAGATACGTACATTTATTTCACACTTCAAAGGATACGCAGGAATGATTAATTTGTTTAATCATCAATGCAAATTAATACATGAAAGCTTATTCGTTTAATCATTAGTTAGAAATTCAGAAACACAAAATAGTTTCATGCATCTAATATGAAGAAAAAAAAATATATGAATCAAAACTAAAGCCTTGAAATTAACGTTAGACTGGTAGCTCCACCTCTGCTTTAGCATCCTTGTTGGGAGTGGACTTGAAATAACAAGCATAGAGAATTAGTTGGGCAAGGCCAAAGAGGGTCCCCAAACCATTTGGAACCTAATGAAAAAAGTCATAGAAAAATATATTAATTAATTTATAAAGATGATTTATATGGACTTAAATATATATACAATTGATACTTACGAGGATATTGATGTCAAAGGGGAGGAAACTATAGGTAGTCCAACAAACTCCATTGAGAAAGCTAGCAAGAGAAAGTGTGAAGGGCATGAACTCCACGCTTTTTGTTTGAATCACAAGTTTCTACAAAAGTAAAATATATAATAAATCAATGAGACTATCTCTCTCTATATATAAAAAATATTATAATTCATAATTAAAGTAGACATTAATTGGATAGAATGTTAATTCTTACCATCACAACAAGAGGAGAGGCATACATGCAAGTTCCAAAGATGATACAGAGGATACCCACAATTAAGGATCTCTTAGTTGTTGTGTGGACCAACAAGAGCACTAAAGTTACTACCGCTGTCATGAACACCGTCTCAAGTGCTAATAGCTTCATGACCTTCAACTAAATTATATATATTTACATGTGTAGATTGGTTAAGGAGAAGTATTAATATAATTGGATGATACAAATTAACATTATATATATATAGAAGAAATTAAAGAATTAATATTAGGCATGTTATACTACTTACACGGCCTTGGCGAGCAGCATAGATAAAGAAAACGGTTAGGTAGAATGCTTCACAGAATATACCGATGCCATTGATAGTGATGACGAGAAGGCTGTTGGGGTGCACGATGGGGAGCCCATAGAAAAACCAAAGCAAGCAATTGAGCAATGTGGCGAGATAAGGGATCGGTGAAAACTTCTTCACATCCTTGCTCTTGAAGATTTCTATATATGTCGGCCTATAAATTGTCAAAGGGATGCATTTAAATTGACATATATATATACCATCTTTCTAAGTATATACTTATCAATAAAAAATTAATAGTTTAAAAAGCTTACACGGGTGACAAAAACAAACCACACGAAATTACATTGCCTGCAATGAAAATTATAAAGTTACACTTAAGATTCAATATTTTGAAGATGCATGAATCATTATATTTTTCTAATGAAATAAATAAAGGCATATATATATATACCTAACACTCCGATGATGGTACGGATCAAGCTTTGGTTGACGATCATCTTTAGTATAGTATTGTTAACTCAAACAATTAATTAATGCCTTATAAATCAATGAAAAGTAATTAAGATGAAATCAAATATACATTTCCATCTTCACCCAAGTTAATTAATCAAAAAAGAAGAACATATTGAAAAAAAAAAACAAAACAAAACAAATAATTTGTACATACCAAAAAGAATGTGATGATGTCTAAAAATATAGTATCTTGCTAACTCCCCTACTCGATCTTCCACGTACGTCTCTTTCGCTCTAGATTTCTTTCTCCTATATTGATGTACATGCAAAGGTTGCTTTTTATAGCCTACGGTAGCCAATCATAAGTCACACAAAGAGGACAAGTTCGTGATATTTATCATAATATCTACGTATAATGTCTTAATTTATTTTAAAGATGCTACATAATGCATTTATGAACCAAGTAAAACTTATTTTTATTAATTAACATAACGGATTAAAAGGAATGGTCTTTTTAGTTAATTAATCTAACGAATTAAATTTTATTTAATAATTTGACATGAAATACTAATTTAGAATAATGTTCTTACAATTTAACCGAATTATCTTTTGGAAATAAGAGAATTTTAAAAGATTTAAATTATTTAAATATTTATTTAGCAAAACGTATGGCTTTCATAAAGAAACGGTACTTAAATAACACGGATAAATTAAATGAGTTAATTGTCTTTGATAATTATTGATTAAGTATACCAAGTCAATTAATGAGTAAATTGATTAAGTCAATTAAAAAAAACTATCTCACCTCCTTTTTTTTTTCATTCACAATACAATTGCTTCAACTACAAAATATCTCAAATTTCAATTTCTTATCCTTTAAATTATAAAAATTTAAAAAATAAAAACATAAATCTTAAAAATACCAATTCAAAAATAAATCTATAATTACAAATCTTAAAAAGAGAAATTTATATCTTAATCCAAAATCAAAATTTTAGAAAATAATTTATCAAATTCAAAAAAAAAAATTTCAAATTTTAATTTGAAATTAATTATATTTTAAAAATTCCAAAATTAAAATTTCAAATTTTAACCAAATAAATTCTCTATCTCAGATGAAATAAAATTTAGGCATGTATTATATTACATACATAATTAAACTGTGCATGATCGCTAGCTAGTATTAATTAAATACCTCACTTCTTTTTTTATTTTCTCGCGCCGTTCTTCTCTCTTCTACTTCACCTCATCTTTTAATTTTTTTATACTCAATGCCGGATTTAAGGGTATGTTATAGAGTGTTGCAATGTCCTTCCTTTGGCAGCTCTTAAGCATTTCCATAAACTGAACTGCCATCAACAATTGCTAGCTAGATTCCATGTTGTGACAATAAAAGACGTACTCTAGAATACACTACAAAAATATTATGTAATGGCGACGGACTTATTTAATAGTCCGTCGTAATTTGCGACGGATATATAGTATCCGTCGCCAAATATTCGCGCCAAGTCAAGAACCTGACTACAGCGACGGACTTGGTCAACGTCCGTCGCTAGTGCGACGGATAATATAAAATATCCATCGCTAATTGTAAGCGACGGGTCAAACCGCCTCACGATAGCGACGGATTGGTCAACGCCGTCGCTGATTTGCGACGGGCAAGTTGTCCGTCGCAAAATTTCTAAAAAAAGGGCGACCGACCCTTCCCCGCGGAGACGCAAACCCTAGCGACGGTCCGATTCTCCTCCTGCGATTCTCCGGTGATACTCCTCCGACGAACCTCCTCCGATCCCAGGTACGCTAGCTAACCCTCCTCCGGCGTCCTCCGGCGGCCTCCCGGGTCCTCGCGCGGCCGGTCGTGGGGCAGTGCAGTCGGCGCCGCTTGCTGCGACTTGGCGCCGCCTGCCGCGGCTTGGCGCCGCCTGCCGCGGCCGCGCGCCGCCTGCCGCGGCCGCGCGCCGCCTGCCGCGGCCGCGCGCCGCCTGCCGCGGCCGCGCGCCGCCTGCCGCGGCCGCGCGCCGCCTGCCGCGGTCGCGCGCCGCCTGCCGCGGCCGCGCGCCGCCTGCCGTGCCTATAGGGTTTAATTAATGAAATTAATTAATTAATTTTAATTAGATTAATTCAATGTTTTAGATTAATTAAATTAATTTGATTAATTAACTAATTGTTTGAATTATTGTTTGAATTAATAGAATTGAATTTGATTATGTTTGATTTATTTTAGGTTAGATGATTAATTGGTTAGATGATTAATTGTTTATTTAATTTTTTTAAATCTTTTTCTTATCGTGGTTAGATGATTAATTGTTTGTTTAATTAGATTAATTGATTAATTAATTAGATATTGTTTGATTAATATTTGATTAACTGTATAAATAATTAGATTAATTTGCTGATAAATTCTTTGATTGCTTAGAATAATTGATTTACTTTGATGTATTTAAGAGAAAAAAGATGGGTCTTTTGTAGAATAATTGATTTACTTTGATGTATTTCCTCTTCCCACTAGTTGGGAGTTATTCAGCAAGACCCACAAGAAAAAAGATGGGTCTTTTGTCGATCGTCGCTCCCAAGCAATCAATGTAAGTGTATTAATTATATTTTATTTGTTTTGACATTTTATATAGACTAATTAAATTTTTTATTTCACAGGAAGCAATGACCACTAGAGTTTCTGAGACACAGGCGTCTCAGCCTGCTGCAGAGGGGGACGATGCACAACCTCTTTCCACCGACGATGTGAATCGGATTTACTTTGATGTCGTCGGTGGGAAGAGGAAGACCGCCTGCTACGGCTTGGGCTCTCAGGCAAAGGTTACATATGATCAGATGAGAGCTCCAGGGGTTAGGGGTCGTCCAACATCCTCCTCCTCTACCTCTAGTGAGGTTCGACAGTTGCGGGAGGAAAATGAAGCCCTGCGGACTCGACTCACGTCGATAGAGTCGACGTGTGCCGGGAGGGACGCAGAATGGGCTAAGACAAGCGCAGAGTGGGCTCAGAGGGATGCAGAGTGGGCTCAGAGGGACGCTGCGAGGGATGCTGAGTTGAGAGATTTGCGGGCTCGCCAGGCAAATACTGATAATATATTACGTCATAAGCAAGCTTTTGCAGCTACCCTATCGCCGATGACACAGATGCCAGTCATTCCCGCCCCTCGTATTGACGCTCCCGATACACAGATGTCAGCCGCTCCCGCTCCCGCCCATCGTTTTGAGTCTCAGGAGACACAGGATCCTGAGCATCCCACAGAGGAGTAGAGATATTATAGTGGTAAGAGTCATTTTTTCCCCTAATTTTTTTCAGTAACAATGTATTAAGTTATTATATCCATAATAACTTGTTTTCTTATTACTCCATTTATGTTTATAGATTCTACATTATCAGAGTTGAGTTCAGATTTCTTGCTTAAAAGGTATGAATATTCGATATTATTCCTTTATTCTTTCGTATTTAGTAGTTTTTATTTACTTATTTAATATTATTAGAGTTATCTTCTATTTGTTATTTTTCTTCTATTAGATCGAGTTATCTTATCATTTGTTATTTCTTATTGTTATCAATTTAGATTTATTTCTGTATTGGATTTCTTTCTAATGGTTTTATCTTCTATTATGCAGGAATATTTTTCCTTTCCATCCAGTATTGACTCTGATATTCATGTACGTAATGATTCTCTACGAACCTTTCATTTTTGATATATGTTTATTTTCTTTTGATATATACATTTAGTTGGTTGAAAATTGTATAAGTTTTGATACATCATATGGATACGTATGGTTACTCTGTTACATTTGGATACATCATATGTTTAATCATTTACATCATATGGATACGTATGATTCACTCTGTTACATTTGGATACATTATTTGTAAAAGTTTAGTCTTGTTTCAAAGTTTCGATTGTAAAAGTTTAGTCTTGTTTCAAAGTTTCGATTGTAAAAGTTTAGAAATTAAACTTTGGAATGAATAGTGGATTGAATGTATACTTTTGTAAATGATTGTTTGGATTGAATTGAATTCGAAACAAATGTTCTGAATGTTTCGATTGTTATGAATGTTTAGATTGTAATTGTGAATATTCGGATTGTTCTGAATGTCTGGGATTGTAATTGTGAATGTTTGGATTGTAATTGTGATTGTTGGATTGTTGAAATATAGATTTCTGTTTCATATTTTTATATGGTATTGATGTATAACAGGGAAGGTCAAGAAACAGATGGTTGGTGTGAAAATTTTCCAGTATTAGCGACGGATTTTTTTTAAATTCCGTCGCTATTTGCGACAGATATTTGACTTTTCCGTCGCTAAAATTGTCAAATAGCGACGGGGTTTGATCGTATCCGTCGCTATTACGATATATTAGCGACGGACATTGACGTAATCCGTCGCTACCCCATAAATCCTGCGACGGATAATTGACCATCCGTCGCTACCATTTTCCAGGCCACGTCTACCCCCTTTTGGGGTGTTTGCGACGGGATTAATTATCCGTCGCTAATATAGCGACGACGATCATATAATAGCCGTCGCTATTCATGCTCTGCGACTGGTTCTCAGCCGACGGCGGCAAATCCGTCGCTATTACTGTTTAGCGACGGAATAGCGACGGATTTTGTCCGTCGCTAGTGCTTGTTATTTTTGTAGTGATATCTTATCAACTACATATCTGTTTGTTTGTTAACTATTGTTCTTATACCAGTGGATAAGTCCGATGCAAACCAATTGGCGTGGGCTTAATTAGATTCAACTCTGTACGATTAGCTATCCGTTGAATGAATTAAATTGAACCAATAAGAAGCCTATTACAATGTCTATACAAAATTGAATCATGCAAAACGACCCACAAGAGCAATGAATCAACATTTACCCTTCTGATCTCATCGATCGAGACAAGAACCTAATTTTCAAAATTTTAACCTGTCTCTAAGTCTCTTTGGAGATAAAATTCCAGTGTCTTTGCTCAATGCAATGTGTTGAGAGTGTGACTGTACGATCAGCAATCAACTCAAGTAGGAGAGGAAAATCACGGTGTGTTAACATGGTCGAATGATCTTCTCGCCAACTGCAACACTTTCGCATCGATCCTAGCTGACACTCGAACAGTTGCGGGTGTTGGAAATGTGATAGAAATAAAAAAGTGGATGAAGAGATCTCCATTATGTATGAGAATTTTAGTTTCATATTGGAAGTTTCAAGTTAAGGTTGTTGTTCGACAAGTATTTGTTGCCTAAGATTTGTTTCCTTGGATCAACTTGTTAGATTATTTGATAATAATATGTTGTGACTCATGTAACTTATAGAAATATTGACTTTAATATAAGAGGACCTACTGTGATCGTTATTTGGTCTATGGTAATTGATTGGGAGGTCAATAGTAGGTTGCTATGTGATATACGAGCTCATTATATGACATAAAGTCAAAGTGCCTTATCTCAAATGGTAAGCATGGAGACATATGTTGCTTGAGGTTTTGAGTTCGAGTCCTCTTAGCGACTAATATTTATTGGCTGAGATATTATTGCCAATAATATGCGGGATATTATGCGAGATATTATTTCAATAATTATACTCTTATCAACCAGTGGTACTATGCCTCCATAAATCTCGGAAGGGGGTTTCGACGATGGGGCTAGTCACTATAAAAAGTTTACCTATCTCAATTTTCGCCCCCACGGGCTGGCTCGGTTGGTAAGACGTCTAGCTGCTTGCATCGGAGGTCTCAGGTTCGAGAGTCACCAGTCACACACGGGGTAAAAACCTGGTCTGCTGGCTTAAATCCTCTCGGCCCCAGGTGTTAAATCCGACATTTTTATCCCGCCCCGGAAATTTTTTTTTCAGAAAAGGTCTTAGGGTTCCAGACCCTTCAGACGAATCTTTGGGGGGTAAATGGTATAAACTAAACTGATTAGGGGGCTAAGATAAAAAGAAAATCAAAAATTTACGGGAGTTAGTGGCTTAAATCTCATAATTAGGGGTGGAATTGTAAAAGGATGAAATTAATGGGCTAAACTGCAAAAGACCAACCTATAAGGGTTGTTAGGGCTCTTTTGTGTTCGCCGCACACCTCTTCGTTGCTCGAACGGATCCAAGCCACCGCAGCCAAACTTCCCGAACCCTTTCTCTTCTTTCTCTCGCGAAGGGGCTCCTTTCCTTCGCCGAATCACAGCATTCCCATCCTTCACGATACTCTGCCCAGTCTCAACTTGGTCACCCGATGCGCTGATCGGCTGCTCCATATCCACGAGCCGACGATCCCTTGTGTTTCCTTGCCATTCACTTGGGCCATCCTCAGAGGAGCGATCGGTTCTGAAAGCTTAGAGCCAGCGCCGCAACCTCATTCTCCATCTTCGATTTGAGTAGTTCCTCTGGAGGTTGCTGTCCGATGCCAGATTTGAGTTGGGGGGGACTTGGCCGACACAATAATCAGGTGAGTACTCAACGTTTTATGGATTGCTAGGTGGAGCCGTAGGAATGAATACTTGTTGTGCGTAGGTAATAGCTCAGACTCAAATCTGAGTTCTTCCAATCTTCCTTCTTGGGGCTGATCTGTCGGATTTGGAGCAAGGGAGTGATGGACTGCACAATTCCGGATTTTTGTTTGGAGCTGGGATTGGCTGCCCTCCCTCTTCCTGATACTGTGTGGTCGAATTCAGAGTAAGGAGGTGGCTGTTGGCGAAAATACAGGTAAGTGCAGTTATTAGTGTTGAGCTTTAGATGTGAAGTGTGTATTTGTTGTGGTTGATGTTTTCATGAAATTACTAGAATCGGAAGAATAGTTTAGGTTTATTTTGGTTGATCATACATTGGTGTGGAGGTAAGCTTGTATTTATTCCCCCCCCGGATGCTTGCTTTGTTCACCCGACAGTTCCTTGCCGTGAGGTCGAGTAGCTGTTTTTAGTGTGTAATGATTTGGTAGTCATTCTGTTTGGGGAAAGGATGATGGTTTGTATGGAGAAACTCTTGGATCAATTTGGTTTTGGACTAAGGTTTAGCCCAGTCCTTTGGTTGTGATGCACCCCACAGGTATTACAGGTTGCTTTATTGTAGATTGGATTGTATTTGGTTAATCCAGTTGATTTGATGAATTTTGTTTAAGATCGAATGGTGTTTGTGGACGATTGGTTGAGTTTAGGTCAATTTAGCCCGTGGTTACCCTTGTAAAGGAATGGTTTTGGTTAATGTTGTGAGGATTAATTTCAAAAATCAAGCTGAACTGGATACGATTGGGTAACTAAGAGTTAATCATTTAATTAAGTTTAGTTAAATGATTAAGATGATTAGGATAGCTACCTGAATGGATTAATAGTTGATTAGTGGTTGGTTCCACGTAAATAGCTATCTAATGTGTCCTTTGATACAGGGCACTGATTTGGATTATTGTTGCTGATTCTTGGACGGGAGGTTCTCTATTGATACGGACTTCACTTACTTGGAGGCGGGTACCCTTTGACTTATCTTTTAGATATTGTCATATTGCTATGCATGGTTGGTTATAGATAGCAGTAAGATTATACGCTAGCCTTGTTTATTATGCCTGTCCTGGATATTTGTTAGTTATCCCTGAATTATTATGCATGTTCTGGATACTTGTTAGTTATCCCTGAGTTATTATGCTGTTAGTTCCTTACAGTCTCAGGTATGTGTATCTATCATACACCATCCTTGCACTGTTGCATGCCGGCGATCAGCGACTCCCTTGTGGTTGAGCCTAATCATCTTCCGGTACATGATATGCACGCACGACCACTCATGGGTTAGTGGATACCGTAGATGTGTGTATTTGCCCTGTATTGCTCCGTTCGGCCACTATGAGGAGGATGAGCGCGGGCGTGGTAGCAGCCAGGGGTCCCTTCTCGTACTGAGCCACGAGGAGATGAGAGCGGAGCTCCCTCATATATACATGGGGTAGGGGGGTGGTCCTCCGCCAGCATCCTGTCCACCCGGTCACTCAGGAGCAGTGATGGCAGGGTGCGTACAGTTTGTCACAGCTCTACCCACGGGGACGTCGTGGACGATATCCTGACTGGGACTAGGGGTGACACATGTCATTGCACCATGTGCATACTTTGCATCGTGCATTGTTTGCTGCACTTGATTCTTGCACTTGTTTGACATGCATATTCTGGAGACTTGTTATTTGAGATTATATGTCTAATGATATTCCCTTGGTACTTATTATCCTCTTTTCAGGTTAGCTGGATTCTGGTATGTATCTACCTCAGTATTTCCAGTACTAGTTTTTCCATATTGTTGATATGAGACTGTATTAACGTAGATGCTTATTGTTAATATAACATACTATGCATATCTGCTGGGTATTCGCTGAGTTATGGACTCACCCCGTTGCCATATATTTTTATTTCAGGTTGAGATACTTGGAGTCGCCAGAAGAGCCCAGCAGCCAGTCCCTACCCATCGCGACGGGGGTTGATATATTTTTATTTCGTTTTGTACTTAGTAGTGTCTATATGTATATTTACTTATTAGACTTGTATATGTCTTGGGAGTGTTGTCGTGTGCCCTAAGGGGTTTTTGTATTGGTTGATTCGTCGTAAGTCGGACCGGTCCGCAGTCATGTATGATTTACTTAGTTGTCTTGTGCATTTGTGTCGTGTCTATATATATATTTTGAGGCCTGAGGCCAAATATAACTGCGTGGTATTGTTATATTGTGGTGTGTATGTGTAAATTGTCCGCCGTACAGGGGAGGTGCTGTCCGATTTTCTATTGGATCAGCGGCTCCTGGGTCTCGGGGCGTGACACCAGGCGTCTTACCTCACCAGTAAAAATATGATTTACCTCCTCTGGACACTTGTGGGGCCGAGACCAGGTGGCTGTTCCACCATTTTTGCATCACTATATGGCATAAAAGTTTCCACAAGGACTCATCCAAATTGTCGTGGATGACTCTCGGTCGGGAATCACTTGGTCTTGAATTGCTCAGGCGGACTCCGCTTCGCTCGACTGAACGTGATAGAGTACTGTTGGATTCAAGGAGATTGGAGTGTATTTGGTCAAACCGACCCGACCGGGACCGCTACTCTCGGTCGAGAAGGGTCATCCTTGCTCAGTCGGGGCAAGCTTCCTTAGGGGGTACTTAGAGGCTTCATGTGATGACTATTCATTAAATAGAGCATTTAATACTTTCAGGGGAGCCGACAACGTATTAAATTACCAAAAGAGGAAACGGTCACATGCTTTAATAATTGGCTGTGATAGTATGTTATTGGCCGTTATGAGAACAATAATGTAACCGTTGCATTGAATATCATTATTATCAAAAGGAGAGGAATAGTCACGGACAAAGGATAAAAGGTAATCAAGGATGCTTAGGAAAGAGTCTGGATTCTCTAATCTCACACAATTTACTTCCCCATTTTTTAATCAACTTCTAACTTGAGCGTCGGAGTGAAATCGCCGAAGCTTCTTTCATCACCCATCTAACGTTCTTTGGCTAATTTTCTTCTCAGGCGATCCTCCTCGTAGGAACACTCGTTGCATCACAGGGAGTCACAATCCTATATGTTAGCGTCCGGTGTAACGACCGTCACTTCTTAACTTTGACCTTATAGGGTCGTCACATTAACTTTACTGCTGGGCCAACCCAAATAAAAAAACAAATTTAATTCTTACTAGCTCTGCCAAGATTGAACCCCTAAACCTCTTAGTTGGAAGACCCACGCACTAACCATTAGCCCTACAACTATTTCTCTTTTACATTGGCACCAGTCAACTGATGACCTTGTCAGTCGACTGGTGCAGTCGACTCAGCCTGGAAATCACTCGACCAATGTTTCTGTTCCCTCGATTTCTTGAGGGCAGTCGATTGATACCTGCATCAGTCGACTGATACATCTGAAACTGCAGTTTCTAGATTTCAGAAACACTGATCAAGTATACATATACACCCTATTTCGACTACACAACAAATGGAAGACTCATAAACACATAACCATCATAATTAGACTCAATCATACTCCATTTATAATGTGTTTCAAACTTAATATCTTCTTGCGGAATAGACATAACTAACATGACACATAAATCATGAACTCAAGAAAAACTCATAATATTCTATTGTTTAGAGCTTGGAATATTAACAAACTCATCCCGAAGTATCTCATTCCACTGTTCCGCCGCCACTGACACAACCATCCATCCTTTGGCCTCCTTGCCTTACATCCTTTCGTTACCTTTATCTGTAATAAAAGGATGCAAACTATAAGCAAATTGCTTAGTAAGTAGATGTTGGTGCAGGCAACACCTAAGTCAAATCTGGGTTTTGATAATGGCAAAGGGTTCAAAAGTTAAGATGTTATTGTGTTCTAATGTTGTTCACTGAGTGTGTAGGAAGAAGTCCTGGTCGAGGACTGGGCAAGAAGTCCTGGCAAAGGGCTGAGCAAAAAAGTCCTGGTCAAGGACTGGGCAAGAAGACCTGACCGAAAGTCGGGCAAAGAAGTCCTGGTTGAGGACTGGGCACGAAGTCCTGGCAAGGGGCTGGGCACCAAAGACGTGACCGGAAGTTGGACACGAAGACCTGGTCAGATGGATCAGGCAAAAGTCCAACCGGAGGAGCCGGTTGGAAAAAGGTAAACTCTCCTGAGAGTTTAGGTGAGGGCGTGTTCCCCGTCGAGGGAACAGTAGGCGTCGGTTCGACCTAGGGTTCAATTTGGGAGACCCGAAGTCAGAACCAAGTCAGCTATGACTGTAATTATTACTTACTATATTTTTGGGACTAACCTTAGTTGCAGGGTCGAAGGATTGATCGTCTGCAAGTGAAGGTTCTTCATTGGGCCTAGGCGCCCGAATGGGCTCAGGCGCCCGTAAGGATACGGGCACCCAAGAGTGAAGGCAAATCCCAAATCATAGCTGCGAAGCCACTGAACCAAGGCGGATCAGGCACCCGTGAGGTCACGGGCACCCCCATCAGCTCAGGCGCCCAAGTGGGGAGGATAAGCGCTGACCAAGCTCGCGGATAAGGTTTCTAGGATCAAAGGGCACGTGTCAGGCGCCCCCAACCTATCAGGCGCCCAATAAAGCACTATAAAAGGGGCTCGATCCCAATGCTTCAAGGACACAGTTTTCTAACGCTCCAAAGCTTTTCATTCAAGCGCTACGCCCCGGCAAACTCCGACTTCGAGATTCCAGCGCCGACGATGTCCCTCTGCTCTGAAATACGATCCATATCGGGGTTCAGTAATGAAAAGTGTAACTAGTTTTCATTTTTTGCAATATTCCTGTACTCGACTTGTAAATTGTTTTGCGCGATTATAGTATTGCCCAATGTAAATGGTCAAGGATCGTGGGCCTTGGAGTAGGAGCCGACCGCGACTCCGAACCAAGTAAAAATCCTTGTGTTCTTGCGTGCATTAAATTATTTCCGCTTCGTTTTCGCTCTTTATTTTATCCGAAAAGTTTTAATGATATTCACCCCCCTCTATCATTTTTCTCGATCCAACAAGTGGTATCAGAGCGGGTGGCTCAAATTTGGTACAACCACCAATTTGGGAGTTTTTTGGATTTTACGAAAATTTAATTTCTTTTTTCTTTCAAATTTTTCTCGTTAATCGAGGTTGGTGCAACATCACTCGATCGTTTTTTTAATTATCTTATTCCCGCTCTACTAATCCAAGACCAAGTCTTGGGATAAGTTTTTTTGTTTTTGTCATTTCAGAAATCTTAATGGCCATGCAAGAGGGTTTCAGCACAGCCAGACCACCACTCTTCAGTGGAGAAGACTTCTCCTACTATAAGAATCGGATGGAAGTCCACCTGAAAACTCAGGTGGATATGTGGATCATAATCCAATCTGGTCTGGAAATCACTAAGAATGCTGAAGGAGTGGCACAACATTACACAGAATGGGATGCCTCGCTAAAGAAGAAGATCAAGTCTGATGCAAAGGCGACCCAGACACTCCAATGCGAACTAACCAAAGAAGAACTGAACCGGGTCAGACCCTTCAATAGTGCGAAGGAACTCTGGAGTAAGTTGATCGAATTGCACAAAGGTACCTCCGACACCAGAATCAACAAGAGGGACCTACTGCTGAACAAATTGTACACCATTAAAATGAACGAAGGTGAGTCAGCAGCCCAGCTTCACGCCATGATCCAGGAGCTGATGAACGGTCTGCACACAATCTGTCATAAGGTAGAAAACCGTGACCTTATCAGGTATACCCTAAACGCCTTCCCGAGAAATACTTTATGGGCATCAATGGTAGATGCCTACAAAGTTTCTAGGGACCTTTTCAAAATTAAATTAGACGAATTATTTTCTAAACTAGAATTACATGAGCAGACTAACTGCACCTTAGCCGAGAAAGGTATTGCTTTTCTTGTAGGAAAAACAGGAAAGGTGGCCAAGAAAAAGCCTCAACCTGCACCCGAGTCTGACACTGATTCAGACTCAAAAGACAGCGAAGGGGATCGACCCAAACTGGTTCGGCTAGCCCGGGACTACTACAAGGAGCTGAAGCATCAAACCAACAGAAGAAACGCCAACCGAAAGAAGAAAGATCCAGCTGAACCATCAACATCTAAGTCCAAATCAAACGTGACCTGCTACGAATGCAACAAGAAGGGACACTACAAATCGGAGTGCCCATGTTAAATACCGAGTTTCAGGGGGCTAAATGGAAAATTTTCAAATATAAGGGCTTAGTTGTAATTTCTCGAACTTGGAGGGTTTAATTGCAAAAGTCCAAAGTTTTTATAAAACCTAAGAACCTCCTCTCCCCATTTCAGTTATTCCCCTCCCGATCTCCTTCTCTGCCCCGACGTCACACGCGCGACAATCGCCATCGCCGACGCCGACGCCGCCCCCTTCGCTGGTGCAGAGTTCTCCTTCGCGAGGTGGTTGCCTTGACCGGCGGTGAGTATCCTTCTCCCTCGCGATTGGAATCCTAGCCGAATTGTTCTCTTCTCCCTCTCTAACTCCCTGCCGTAAACCCTAGGTGGTAGCACTCTCCCTTGCGCATCAGCCCAAGGCTCGCCGATCCTCTCCATCGAGCAATCGAGAACCACCAAGGACGAGCCAGTGATTACTCTTCTCCCTCTTGTGCTGTCGTGATCACGCCCTTTCCCTGGGTGATTTTTCCTCTTATTCCATGTGACCACAGTCGATCCACCGCTAGCCATCTCAGGTAAGATTTGGTTTGGATGAATTCATGTTGGGTTGAGTTTGATTTCTCTATTGATACTAGTTGGGATGATGTTGCGAATTGGGTTGATATGAGGAGTTGAAATTCATGTGCCATGCTTGGGAAAATAAGTGGGTGCTTTGATAGTTTTTCTTTTATCAGAATTTTTAAGTGTTGCTCTTGGATAGGGGTGGTTTTTGTTTGTTACCGTGTGTGTGGTGTTTAGGGTTCTTGTGAGTTGGATTCTGCCGTGATCTATTGGGCTTTGATTAGATATGTAGGTTTAGTGTGGTCTATGGATTTGTGGAGCTGCCCTATTTTCTGATCAATTTGGGTGTTTGGTTTAGTGGTATGATTCTCAATTTGGGTACGAGAGGTCATGAGTTTGATTATCGCAACACCCTATTGGATTACTAAGGGGTAATTATTGCTTTTGAATTAGTGGTAGTTTCTTAGGTTGGTTTGGATTTAACTTAATCACCTAATCTTGTAAATTGTGAGTTAGTTAAATAGAGGTTATAATTAGGATTTGTCCTAATTTTATTTAGTATTTTTTTTAGCTAATTTGTTGTTTTTATAATTAGCTAAACTTTATCATTCAGTACAGGACCTTGAGTTGGATACGCACAGTTGATCGTGGGAGGTTCTGTTCGTATACGTTCTATATAAAAGGCGGGTACTTCTCCTTTGTACTCGAGTAGTTTTCTTTACCTTAAAAGCATGGCTATATTATGTCTGATAGGTTGCTTGACCTTGTTCTTTGTCGTTAATTAAAACATCGCCGTTGAGACTTATTCTTCGTTGATCTTCGAGTGCTCCAAAATTCGTATCTGTACAGTCCTCGGTTGGTTTTCTGTTCTATAAAGTATCGCTTGTACGCGAGTACCTAGAAGTCCATTAAACACAGATAGGTTTATTTGGCATTAGAAATACCCTACCTAGTAGTGTAGGTGCATAATCGTTCGTTTTCGATTTCCGGTTGGTTGTATCGATGCATGTTTTACTCGTTGGATTTTATTGCATCGTTGTTCTCTGGTTGTTCGTGCATCTTATATCATGCACCATACTTGCACGTTACATACTAACGACTGTTGGGCTTACATTTGGTTAAGCCGTCGTTAGTCATATTGTTGCTCGATTCACTCAACCACTTGTTATCGTGGTAGTTATTAGAGTGCGAGCATCTGTCCTGTTATGCCAAACAGTGACACCCTCACAGTTGTTTTTAGAGGGATGAGCTGTTGGTGGCTCACCCTCACCGTTGTTTTTAGAGGGATATTGTAGCTGTATAGCTCCCCCGATGTACCGTGGGTTTGGAGTGTAGACTCCCCAGCATCCTGCCCACTCAACCATGCCTTATATGGTATTTGTTGTTAGAGTGCGTATAGTTGTCACAACCCTACCCACTCGGTCACATAGATGGGATGTGTTGATGGCTTGACTGGCATCATGGGTGACACATGTCATTGCATCATGTGCATACATATTTATTTTATGCATTTGCTTGTGTTTGATGCACTTATATGAGCTATGATTGTTGCACATGTTTGACATGCATGTATATCTTGATATTATTGTTGTTGAGTTATTCTATACCTGCTTAGTCGTTATTCGGACTTTATACCATGTCGATTTACATATATTATGCATGATTAGGTTTCTATATTTCCTTATGGACTGTACCCTGTTGGATTCTCTACTTGGTTATCTTGTATTATGTCATGCTTATTGTCTACTCATATACCCGCAAAGTCCACCCGGACTCACCACCCCTGCTTTCTTCTTTGTTGTTTCAGATAACAGGTAGTCGTATCTCTTAGAGCCAGGAGAGGATCTAGTTGCCAGTCCCCAGTGTCGAGTTGAGTTAGTCTTCTGTAATTGGTTTAGTTATTTGTTTCAGTACTTGGAGTTGCATTTTATTCGTTATTGGGTTTTGTTGTTATCAGAGACTTTTGTGTTCTCTCTGGATTGTCGTTCGTTTCTGTATAAGGTGGCTGAGCCACCCGTTATCTTTTGTGTTAATATAAACTGCGTGGTGATGTTTTATTTTCTGTTATGATGGCTGAGCCATCTTTTATGTTGAGATATATGTATTATTGCCCCATATTGTCCGCCGTACAGGGGAGTGTTAGTAATATGAGAGAAGTGTCCTAAGGCAATCGTCTTATGATTGTAATCATTTACTTTAATAAATGAATATTCACTATTTCAGTGTACATGTTTGTGTATTTGATTGAGATCTTAAACTCATTCACTGAATGTCCGCAATATAATTCACAGCATGAGAGAATTTGTGATGAATTCACAACTAGTGATTATCTCTACATGTGCAATTGTGAAGTATTGAAATTGTCCCTAGTCGATGAATTGATAAATACGGACATTATCAATTCTGTTGAGACTAGCATGGGTTATTCTCTAATCAGCTGATTCTCACTGGCTGGTGACATTGGGATGCCCGGAGATAAACATGAATGCTAGTTAAGGGAACTAGTTCATTAGAGTGACTAGCTGTAAAACTTCATATGGTAATCTACATATAGATATGTCAATGAAGTTCTTACTGCAGCTTAAGTGCGATGTTCCTTTGACTTGCGGGGTTCAAGTCATCTTGGTCATGAAGACTTATACTTTGACATCTTAAGCAAGCATCTCCAAGGAGGTGTGGACCCAGGATGATTGGGTATAAGCCGAAGTGCCCGAAGATGTTTGAACAGACTACAAAGGATTCACCACTCCTTGTGAGGAGATGTATACCCAAGGCCTATCGTCGGATTATTACTCGAAGCCTCTGGCCAGAGCATCACATGATCAGAGTATGAATATCTCAGATACATGAGAGTAATAAGAATCCGTAGGACGAGAAAACGTTACTTGGGCTAGGTGTGACGTAGTCAGCCTAGTGGGGACTGACACACATAGACCATGTCCTGAACCAAGTGGGTATAAGATGGTGAAGGGAATGGGGCACGATTCATTATAGCTACTGAAGGGTTTCAGAATTATTTCTGAGGTCAACCGTTGATCTTTCAATTAATTGGGGATCATGATGTACTACTAGGTGCCACTCATGATCGTTCTATAATTAATTAGTTAATTATGGACGGCCAACATAAATTGAAAGCCTGTTTGGTCACACGTATAACGAGTAATTCGAAGGATTTAAATCGAGTTGAGAATTGGATTCTCCAATCGAGATAGACTATTTTTGGTAAGTCCAAACTGAATTTATTTCAGACGTATCGGAAGCATAGAATGACTAAGTCTTTTAAAGACTTAATGGGTGAATTAAATAAGTTTAATTCATTAAGGGATTTGATCCAAGGTGGTATGGTTTATTATAAGCTTAAAATAATCCATGGGATTATTTTATCATGAATTAAAGTAAACCAAAGAGTTGGTTTGTTTTATAAAAACTTTATAATAAATCAAAGATGACAAAATTTAATCCATTGGTGGGTTTTGAACCATGGACTGGATAAAATCTTGGCCAACTACTTGAGATGAGATCTCTTGTATATGAATTTCGGCCACCACTAAAGGATAAGACTATTTTGGTTTGTTTCATAAAATAGACCAAAGGTAGGTTTATTTTATAAAAGGTTATATAAATTTTATATATATAAATTTTTATATAATGAACCAATGGTTGGTTTGTTTTATAAATTTTATATAATCATGCCAAAAGAAAGAGAGCCTTGATTATGGATTGATTGAGAAATTATTCCATAATCACGGTGAGGAGGCTTGATCATGAGAGCATTGATTATGGTTTGATTGAGAAATTATTCCATAATCAAGGAGAGGTTTGCTTGGGAATTAAGAAACCTCTCCCTATATAAAGGACCCAAGGGGTGCCTTGGTAGATGATCCATCCAAGAATTACTTGGGCTCTCTCCTCTTCTTCTCTCCCTCTCTCTTGGCCGGCCATAGGCCTTTCCCCTTTCTTCTTGAAGTGGGCACAAGGAGAAGCATCAAGGCGACGAAGTTCTTCCTTGCGACGATCATCCTCTTCGGCCGACCTTGGTGGTGAGTCTTTCGATTTGATTACTCTCTCGGTTTTCGTCGTGTTCACGGAGAATCTAGTAGTTCTCGTGAACACGAAACTCGTGGCTTAGCGAAGTCATCCCGACGATACTCGGCGTGGATACGAATAGAGGCGGAGCTTTCAAGGGACGCTAACGGTTGGATCTCGTCCCTTCTTCCAAGTTACGCAAGGTATTTCGTAGAGAAATTTCCTTTTCTGCAAAAATTTTTATATTACGATTATGTGAACACATTGCATGCTTAGGATATGTGTTAGAATAATTTAGGAAATTATTCATGCTTTTGTTTCCGCTGCATGTAATTATGTAACAATTACAATACGTGTCCGCGTTGGCATGCACCCGGTCCCAACAGTGGTATCAGAGCCGGTTAGTGTTCGACATAATCATATAATTGTTTTGCGGAAAACGTTGTCATGATCTCAATTTTGAAAAATTTTCCAATTATGGAAACTTTCCAATTATGGTAAATTTTAGATTTAGGAATTTCAAGGTTTGGAAATCCTCATGAAATTTCGCAAACTTTTGAAATATCCCTATTTCTGAAATTTTATAATAATTGTGAAAGCTTTCCATTTTTGAAAACTTTTCAATTTTGGAAATTTCCAATTTTAGAAATTTTCCAATTTTGGAAATACATAAGTTTTCTTTGTACCAGAAACTTACAATTATTTTGAAAATTTTATTTTTGGAAACTTTCCATTTATAGAAAGCTCGCAATTTTGGGCACTTTCTTTCGAGAAAGTCTAGACAAATTATAGAATATTAATTGGCATTTAAATTCATAATTGGAAATTAAATTATTTATAAAATTCTTTATTTTGGATTGAGCCTCGGGGAGCCGTCCAATTTAAAGTTAGTTGTTATAATTAAATTTCCTAAATTGAATTTAAATTGTCAAATGTTTAATTTGGATTGAGCCTCGGGGAGCTGCCCAAATTATATTATCAATAAATTCTTATTTTGGATTGAGCCTCGGGGAGCCGTCCAAATTAAGTTATTTATTGATATTAATTTTCCATAAATAAAATATGTGATCAAATCTTGGAAATTTTTGAGGTGATTCTCAAATGATAATTTCCTTATTTGATTTATGAGGTGATGCTCTTACATATTATTGTCTCCAAAATTAATTAGGAAAATTATTTTCTATAGAGTATATTTCCTTAAATAAGATTTTCATGAAAATAATATATGGTTGAATTAAGGGAATCTGTCTCTTAATTTAATAAGATTTGATTTAGAGAAATCAAAGTCTTAAACATATTATTTCCGAAATTGATTATGACAATTTAGGAAATTGTTTCCCAAAACAATTCCTTGAATAAAGTGTGAAATTAGAATTAGGAAATCCGGTTCCTAATTCAATTAATGAGACTTGATAAATTAAGTCACATACATACTTTATTAAGGAAATCGTTAGAACATGACATAATTATATGTCATGAATGTGCTTAAAAGAAAAGGATGAGACCCAAAACCCCTTACAAAATATTAAGGCCAACACCTTCCATTAATATGGTTAGAACCGGAGTTTTGTTTCTCGTTTGGGTTGATGGACACATCCATGCCCGGCTTGAACCTCAACATGTTAAAACCATGGAATTAGTTTATGATTAATATAGTTGGAGTCAGAGGTCAATCCTTAGTTTTGGTTGTTGGACACATTCAAGCCTGACTAAATGGTTGAATGAGCTCCAACCATATTAAAACTATTTCTTGATTAATGGGTCAGCCTTAAGTTTGGAGCATCGATTTGTTGTGCCACAGCCAAGGTCGATGTAAAGAGAGGTGCAGTTGGGTGCTATGTATAATGTTGCATACTTGTTAATGAGTTAACAACCCAATGATTTATGCAAACATTCAATTAGTTGATAGCATAATGCGATATTTACATATGTGTGATATGTAATCGGTATAATTACCTACCTTCATAGCTAAGAATAGCTTGATGGCCCCAGCCATGGTTGTTCTTATCTATGGTTGGATATCAACCTATTTGGAGATGTTCCTACGATCTCCCGAATTGAAAAAAAGGGTTATTCGATTCGAAAAATAAATAGGATTTAATTAATGTATGTTGATGCATTCTTTATCATTCTTCTCACATAAGCTCAATTTGTATTTCTAGGATAATCACTTGATCATGTTTTCTCTGAATTTGCGTTCCATTTTGGACACCAATAAGCTGACTGGGCCAAACTTCATGGACTGGCTTCGAAACCTGAGGATAGTCCTCAAGGCAGAAAAGCTTGCTTATGTCCTTGAAGATCAACTTCCCAACCGTCCTCCAGAAGATGCTGATAAAAAAATTTATATAAAGAAATTTATATGATAAATTTTGTATGAAAATTTATTCCATAAGAAAAAGAGACTTGGTTGATTTTTATCATGAATTAAAATATGATTTTAACCATGATATAAAATCAAGACTTGGCATGATGGAATAAGCCATAGAAAATTTATATGATAAATTTCTTATGAAAATTTATTTCATAAGAAAAAAGAGACTTGGCAGTTGAGAGGTCACTATATAAAGGACCCAAGGCAAGTCTTGGAATTAATTCGAAATAATCCAAGTATTCTTGCTTGGGCTCTCTCCCTCTCCTCCCTTCTTTCTCTTGGCCGGCCTCTCCCTTCTTCTTGCCGTGAGCACAAGGAGAAGCACCGAGGCGACGAAGTTCTTCCGTTGAGACGATCTTCCTCTCCGGCCTTTATCACCTTGGGATTGGGCGCAAGTCATCTTCCTCCTCCTCGCCGGAATTGTGATTCCGGCCAACCTTGGTGGTGAGTTTTTCCGACATGATTACTTCTCTCTTAGTTTCTTGTCGCGTTCTCAGAGAATCTAGTAGTTCTCGAGAACACGAAACTCGTGGCTTTGCGAAGTCATCCCGAAGATACTCGGCGTGGACGCGAATAGAGGCGGAGCTTCCGAGGGACGCTTACGGTTGGATCTCGTCCCTTCCTTCGAGTTACGCGAGGTAATACGTAAATTAGTTTATGTTTCTTCAAAATTTTAAATATATGATCATGTCTACACAAGATAAGGTTGCATGCTTAGATGTGTGGTTAAATAATTTGAGAAATTATTTATGCTAAACCTTCCGCTGCACGTAATTAATTTTAAAATTACGAACCCGCATCCATGTCAACATGCACTCAGACCCAACAGTGGTATCAGAGCAAGGTTTGTGTTCGACATAATCATATAATTGTTTTGCGAAAAACGTTGTCATGATCTCAATTTTGAAAAATTTTCCAATTATGGAAACTTTCCAATTATGGTAAATTTTAGATTTAGGAATTTCAAGGTTTGGAAATCCTCATGAAATTTCGCAAACTTTTGAAATATCCCTGTTTCTGAAATTTTATAATAATTGTGAAAACTTTCCATTTTGGAAACTTTCCAATTTTGGAAATTTCTTATTTTGGAAATTTTCCAATTTTGGAAATACGTAAGTTTTCTTTGTACCAGAAACTTACAATTATTTTGAAAATTTTATTTTTGGAAACTTTCCATTTATGGAAAGCTCGCAATTTTGGACACTTTCTTTCGAGAAAGTCTAGACAAATTATAGAATATTAATTGGCATTTAAATTCATAATTGGAAATTAAATTATTTACAAAATTCTTTATTTTGGATTGAGCCTCGGGGAGCCGTCCAATTTAAAGTTAGTTGTTATAATTAAATTCCTAAATTGAATTTAAATTGTCAAATGTTTAATTTGGATTGAGCCTCGGGGAGTCGTCCAAATTATATTATCAATAAATTCTTATTTTGGATTGAGCCTCGGGGAGCCGTTCAAATTAAATTATTTATTGATATTAATTTTCCATAAATAAAATATGTGATCAAATCTTGAAAATTTTTGAGGTGATTCTCAAACGATAATTTCCTTATTTGATTTATGAGGTGATGCTCTTACATATTATTGTCTCCAAAATTAATTAGGAAAATTGTTTTCCTATAGAGTACTATATTTCCTTAAATAAGATTTTCATGAAAATAATATGTGGTTGAATTAAGGGAATCTGTCTCTTAATTTAATAAGATTTGATTTAGAGAAATCAAAGGCTTAAACATATTATTTCCAAAATTGATTATGACAATTTAGGAAATTGTTTCCCAAAATAATTCCTTAAATAAAGTGTGAAATTAGAATTAGAAAATCAGGTTCCTAATTCAATTAATGAGACTTGATAAATTAAGTCACATACATACTTTATTAAGGAAATCGTTAGAACATGGCATAATTATATGTCATGAATGTGCTTAAAAGAAAAAGGATGAGACCCAAAACCCCTTACAAAATATTAAGGCCAACACCTTCCATTAATATGGTTAGAACCGGAGTTTTGTTTCTCGTTTGAGTTGATGGACACATCCATGCCCGGCTTGAACCTCAACATGTTAAAACCATGGAATTAGTTTATGATTAATATAGTTGGAGTCAGAGGTCAATCCTTAGTTTTGGTTGTTGGACACATTCAAGCCTGACTAAATGGTTGAATGAGCTCCAACCATATTAAAACTATTTCTTGATTAATGGGTCAGCCTTAAGTTTGGAGCATCGATTTGTTGTGCCACAGCCAAGGTCGATGTAAAGAGAGGTGCAGTTGGGTGCTATGTATAATGTTGCATACTTGTTAATGAGTTAACAACCCAATGATTTATGCAAACGTTCAATTAGTTGATAGCATAATGTGATAGTTACATATATGTAATATGTAATCGGTATAATTACCTACCTTCATAGCTAAGAAAAACTTGATGGCCCAAGCCATGGTTGTTCTTATCTATGGTTGGATATCAACCTATTTGGAGATGTTCCTACGATCTCCCGAATTGATAAAAAGGGTTATTCAATTCGAAAAATAAATAGGATTTAATTAATGTATATTGATGCATTCTTCTCATCACATAACCTCAATTTGTATTTCTAAGATAATCACCTGATCATGTCTTCTCTGAATTTGCGTTCGATTTTGGACACTAATAAGTTAACTAAGGACAAAAGGATTGAAAAGGCACCAAAAGACACATGCCATCACTGCGGCAAGGAGGGCCACTGGCGAAGAAACTGCAAGGTTTATCTTGAGTCCTTGAAGAAGAAGGCATCCGATGCCCCATCCTCTTCAGACATCTTCGTTATTGAATGCCACTCTATTTCCTCGTACACTTGGGTACTTGATATTGGGTGTAGCTCACATATATGTAATGACATACGAGGGCTAAGGAATAGAAGAAGACTCGTCAAGGGAGAAGCGAATTTGCGAGTTGGAAATGGAGCAATGATTGCTGCTATTTCCATCAGAACATATTTGCTAAAGCTCCCTACTGGACTTGTCTTAGAATTGGATAATTGTTATTTTGTTCCTTCGTTAATAAAGAACATTGTATCTATTTCATGCTTGAATGAAAAGGGTTATCGTTTAACTTTTAGTAACAATTGTTGTTACATAACTTTAAATGGTGTTCTTTATGGGGCCGGAACATTGTGCAATGGTATTTACACGTTAGATTTATCCGGTGACGTTTTCAATATCGAAGTTAGCAACAAACGTGCTAGAATAGATAATCAAATAGACTCCTATACGTGGCATTGCCGTCTTGCCCATGTAAGTAAGAAACGCATGACCAAATTACACCGATGTGGAATTCTGGAATCATTTGAACCCGGTTCATTTGATACATGCGAATCATGCTTAAAATGCAAGATGACCAAATTACCCTTTTCCGGAAAAGGTAAACCAATATGAGAATTGCTTGGTCTAAACCATACTGATGTATGTGGACCAATGTCAACTCTTGCATAAGGAGGCTATAACTACTTCATTACCTTTATCGATGATCACTCACGATTCGGGTATGTGTTCTTAATGAAACGCAAATCCGAAGCTTTTGAGAAATTCAAAGAGTTCAGAAGTGAAGTAGAGAAATAGCTTGGCAAAAGTATTAAGATACTTCGATCCGATCGGGGTGGTGAATATTTAAGTCAAGAGTTTCAAGATTATCTTAGGGACAATGGGATATTGTCTCAATGGACTCCGCCGTATACACCACAGCATAATGGTGTATCTGAGAGGCGTAACCAAACCTTGATGGACATGGTTAGATCTATGATGAATCATGCAACTCTTCCAAAATCCTTTTGGGGCTATGCGCTTAGGACAGCTGTTTACTTGCTAAACAGAGTCCCGACCAAGGTAGTCTCTACTACTCCATATGAGACATGGAATAGTAAGAAACCACATTTATCTCACCTAAAGATATGGGGTTGTCCTGCTTATGTAAAGTGGACTGTATCAGACTAATTGGATGCTAAGTCTGATAAATGTCTATTTATTGGATACCCTAAGGAAACGAAAGGTTACCAATTCTATCATCCCTTGGAACAAAAGGTGTTTGTTTCAAGGCATGCTGTATTTCTAGAAAAAGAATTTTTTTTACAAGAAAACAGTGGGAGTAATATTAAACTTGAAGAAGTTCAAGAAACTCCAATAGACATTACAGAGACACCTAGTCTAGACCCACAACCAATAACTCATAATGATGAGCTATCAGTTGAACCTAAAACAATACCACTTCTTCGTAGGTCTGATAGGACACGCAATATTCCAGAGAGATACGGATTTCTCATAAGTGAATCGAACGACGTGATACTCATTAGCGATAACGAACCTATCAGTTATGAAGATGTTCTGAAAAATTCAGAAAGGGATCAATTGCTTGAAGCTATGACGTTGGAAATGGATTCCATGTACAAAAATCAAGTATGAGACTTGGTTAACCCACCTGAAGAGATTAAGCCAATAGGGTGCAAGTGGGTTTTCAAGAAGAAAACTGACATGGAAGGTAATGTTGTTACCTTTAAGGCTAGATTAGTGGAAAAAGGATATCGTCAGAAACAAGGACTTGATTATGACGAAACCTATTCACCAGTAGCTATACTTAAATCCATTCAGATGCTCCTGGCCATAGCAGCTCATTATGATTATGAGATATGGCAAATGGATGTGAAAACAGCTTTCCTTAATGGAAACCTGCTTGAGGATGTATACATGATACAACCTGAAGGTTTCACATCGGTTGATAAAACTAAAGTATGCAAGCTTCGACGATCCATATATGGACTAAAGCAGGCATCCAGGAGCTGGAACATCCGTTTTGATGAGACAATCAATGGGTTTGATTTTTCACAAAATCCTAACGAACCTTATGTGTACAAGAAGGTTAGTGGGAGTGCAGTCGTATTCCTAGTGTTATATGTCGATGACATATTACTTATAGGAAACGATATATCAGTCTTACAGTCAGTTAAAATTTGGTTGTCTAAAACTTTCTCCATGAAAGACCTGGGAGAAGCAACCTATATCCTTGGGATTAGAATCTATAGAGATAGATCAAAACGATTGCTTAGTCTTTCACAGTCTACATATATAGACCGAGTGCTAAAAAAGTTTAGCATGTCGGAATCCAAGAAAGGTTACCTTCCCATCAGGCATGGGATCAAACTTTCGAAGTCTATGTGTCCGCGCACAGAAGACGAGAGGATTTGCATGAATAAGATTCCTTATGCATCCGCGATAGGATCTATCATGTATGCTACGTTATGTACTAGGCCCGATGTATCGTATGCTCTGAGCGTCACAAGCAGATACCAGTCTGATCCAGGAATGGATCATTGGGCGGCTGTCAAGACAATCCTCAAGTACTTAAGAAGAACTAAGGATGTGTTCCTAATATATGGAGAAGGTGATATGGTAATACGTGGGTATACAGATGCCAGTTTCTAGATAGATAAGGATGACCCCAGATCCCAGTCTGTATATGTATTTATTTTGAATGGAAGTGCAATAAGTTGGAAGAGTTCCAAGCAAGACACCGTAGCGGATTCTACCACGGAAGCGGAATATATTGTAGCTTCGGAAGCAGCAAAGGAAGCAGTCTGGATCAAGAAGTTTATCTCAAAACTTGGTGTGGTTCCAACCATTGATGAAGCAATACCAATTTATTGCGACAACAATGGAGCTAATGCACAAGCAAAGGAACCAAGGTCTCATCAATGATCCAAACATGTGCTTCGCCGCTATCATCTAATCAGAGAGCTTATAAGTAGGAATGATATACAAATTGAGAAAATTCCCACTTAAAGGAATTTAGCGGATCCTTTAACTAAGGCCTTGCCTCAAAGCAAGTTTGAGGGTCATATTAGAGCCCGTGGTATTTGATACCATAGCGATTGACATTAGGCCAAGTGGGAGTTTGTTAGTGATATGAGAAAAGTGTCCTAAGGCAATCGCCTTATGATTGTAATTATTTATTTTAATAAATGAATATTTACTATTTGAGTATACATGTTTATGTATTTGATTGAGATCTTAAACTCATTTACTGAATGTCCGCAATACAATTCACAGCATGAGAGAATTTGTAATGAATTCACCAATAGTGATTATCTCTACATGTGTAATTGTGAAGTATTGAAATTGTCCCTAGTCGATGAATTGATAAATACAGACACTATCAATTCTGTTAAGACTAGCATGGGTTATTCTCTAATCAGCTGATTCTCACTGGCTGGTGACATTGGGATGTCTGGAGATAAACATGAATGCTAGTTAAGGGAACTAGTTCATTGGAGTGACTGGCTGTAAAACTTCATATGGTAGTCTACATATAGATATGTCAGTGAAGTTCTTACTGCAGCTTAAGTGCGATGTTCCTTTGACATGCGATGTTCAAGTCATCTTGGTCATGGAGACTTACACTTTGACATCTTAAGCAAGCATCTCCAAGGAGGTGTGGACCCAGGATGATTGGGTATATGCCGAAGTGCCCGAAGATGTTTGAACAACCTACAAAGGATTCACCACTCCTTGCGAGGAGATGTATACCCAAGGCCTATCGTCAGATTGTTACTCGAAGCCTCTGGCCAGAGCATGACATGTTTGTTGATGCAGTCTGGCCCGGTTGTTGTTTTGGTGTTTGACAATGATTTAAGTTTGGTTGAGTGAATTTGAGTTAAAGTCCTGGTCGAGGACTGGGCATGAAACCCTGGTGAGTGAAGCCAGGTCCTAGCTTGTGAAGCTAGGTTGAAATCCCGGTGAGTGAAGCCGGGTCCTGGTGAGTGAAGCCAGGTGATTGGAAATCCCGGTGAGTGAAGCCGGGTCCTGGTGAGTGGAGCTAGGTGTTGGAAATCCCGGTGAGTGAAGCCGGGTCCTGGTGAGTGAAGCCAGGTGTTGGAAAAGTCCTAATTCGGAAGGGTTGGGTGAAAAGTCCTAGCTTGGAGGGCTAGGTGAAAAGTCCTAACTTGGAGGGTTAGGTGCAAATTGCCATCCTGGAGAATTAGGTGAAAAAGTCCTGGCTTGGAGGGTCAGGTGCCTAGCTTGGAGGGCTAGGTTGGATGATGTTTTAACTCGGAAGAGTTGGGTGAAAAGTCCTAGTTTGGAGGGCTAGGTGAAAAGTCCTAGCTTGGAGGGCAAGGTGAAAAGTCCTAACTTGGAGGGTTAGGTGCAAATTCCCAACTTGGAGAGTTAGATGGAAAAATCCTTAGCTTGGAGGGCTAAGATGGATGAATTCCTAGCTTGGAGGGCTAGGGTTGAGTCACTGGATCGGTCTGGTGACCGATCAGGGACATTGGCACGCTGCTCCTTAGTGGATCGGTCTGGTGACCGATCCAGCTATGTCTGATCGGACCGGTGACCGATCAGGGAGCAGGCTGCTTCCTTGTTGTCTTGCTCCTGATCGGTCTGGTGACCGATCAGGGAGCAAACGGTGAGTGAGTTCCCTTGCTAATCAAAGTCTTGGATCGGTCCGGTGACCGATCAGGGATCTTGGACCTGATTAAAAAATAACTGTTCATCTGCCCTGATCGATCTGGGTGACCGATCAGGATCCATTCTGATCGGTCTGGTGACCGATCAGGCTTCACCCTGATCGGTCTGGTGACCGATCAGGCTTCACCCTGATCGGTCTGGTGACTGATCAGGCGTGTATAGCTGCGAGAGCTGGGAATCCCAGCGAAGCAGTGGATCGGTCTGGTGACCGATCCACACACCCTGGATCGGTCCGGTGACCGATCACTTTAATTCAAATATGTTGTCAGAAGTCTGTTTTCATTGCCGATTCTCTGCTACTTGCTGATTTCTTTTTGATATGCATTGCTAAACCTCTGTTGGAGTGTGCAGGTGATAGCAGGTGATTCAAATACTCAAGGAGGGTCAATGGGAGGCTTTCCTTGGAGCAGGTTTGGATCTATTGTGTTTTCAGGTCTCAACGGCGTTTGGCGCATCTGGCAACTGACGAAGGCGCGGCTGGCAACTGACGGAGGCTCAGCTGGAGGAGAGTCCAGTGGACTGAGTGCTCAGAGAGGTCAGTGGGTCAGGGTGTGAGTCAGTGGTGCTGATGGAGCTGGCGACGTTGAGCAGGAGCTTAAGTGGCGAAGCTGGAAGCAGAGGCGAACAAGACAGAAAACTGGGAGAAGTTTGGCTGGGCTGTGTTCGTGCTCTGTTGCTTTATGCTTGAGCTTTCTTGTACATCTTTGTGATCTTGTCTTCTCGAGTGTCTCGTGAGCTTAAGATTGTATCCATCTGTGAGACAGCTTGTGGAGAGGTTTCTCCACCGAGAAGGTGGCGCTTGATATCCGGTGTTCACCGGGGCTTGATCTGCCGACGATCAAGGGATCGCTCACCTTACGAGCACGCCAAGGAGTAGGGGCAAGTTATCCCCGAACCTTGTAAACGATCCGTGTTAGCGATCCTTGGTTTGTATTATCTGTTTCTGCAGTTTTGTTAAGTTTACTTCTCTGCATCTGTTTTATTTCCGCTGCTACTAACTTAAGTGCAGAGAAGATTCGAAAAGAGCCTAGAAAAAGTGTTGTCTATATTCACCCCCCCTCTATAGCCATCTCGTTCCCAACAATGTTGAGAGTATGAATCTCTTAGGTACATGAGAGTAATTAGAATCCGTAGGACGAGAAAACGTTACTTGGGCTAGGTGTGACGTAGTCAGCCTAGTAGGGACTGACACACATAGACCATGTCCTGAACCAAGTGGGTATAATATGGTGAAGGGAATGGGGCATGATTCATTATAGCTGCTGAAGGGTTTCAGAATTGTTTCTGAGGTCAACCGTTGATCTTTCGATTAATTGGGGATCATGATGTACTACTAGGTGCCACTCATGATCGTTCTATAATTGGTTAATTATAGACGGCCAACATAAATCGAAAGCCTATTTAGTCACACGCACTACGAGTAATCCGAGGGATTTAAAATGAGTTGAAAATTGGATTTTCCAATCAATAGAGATTAGGTTTGGTTGAGCCAAACGATAAGTCGAATCTGAATTTTTCAGAGATGCATCGGAAGCGTAAAATGGCTAAGTCTTTTGAAGACTTAATAGATGAATTAAATGAGTTTAATTCATTGGGGCGTGGCCTGGATAGGCAGGCCAAAGAGGGTCCCCACCCTCTTTGCTTGGCCGTCCACGACAAAGGGAGGGAACCAAATTATTTGGATCAATTTATAAAATAAATCAAGTGTGGTTTGTTTTATAAAATTATGGATGATATAAATTTTATATAAACCAAGGTTTGGTTTATTTTTTCATGAAAATTAAAATGAACCATGGATTGGTTTATTTTATTTTATAAAATCAATCATGGATTGATTTACCATGATAAAGAAATTTATATAAAATTTATTTTTCATGGAAATTAAAATGAACCATGAATTGGTTTATTTTATTTTATAAAATCAATCATGGATTGATTTACCATGATAAAGAAATTTATATAAAGAAATTTATATAAAAAAATTTATATAAAATTTATTTTTCATGGAAATTAAAATGAATCATGGATTGGTTTATTTTATTTTATAAAATCAATCATGGATTGATTTACCATGATAAAGAAATTTATATAATGAAATTTATCTAAAGAAATTTATATGTTAAATTTCTTATGAAAATTTATTCTATAAGAAAAAGAGACTTGGTTGATTTTTATCATGAATTAAAATATGATTTTAACCATGATATAAAATCAAGACTTGGCATGATAGAATAAGTTATAGAAAATTTATATGATAAATTTCTTATGAAAATTTATTTCATAAGAAAAAAGAGACTTGGCGGTTGAGAGGCCATTATATAAAGGACCCAAGGCAAGGCTTGGAATTAATTCGAAATAATCCAAGTATTCTTGCTTGGGCTCTCTCCCTCTCCTCCCTTCTTTCTCTTGGCCGGCCTCTCCCTTCTTCTTGCCATGAGCACAAGGAGAAGCACCGAGGCGACGAAGTTCTTCCGTTGAGACGATCTTCCTCTCCGGCCATCATCACCTTGGGATTGGGCGCAAGTCATCTTCCTCCTCCTCGCCGGAATTGTGATTTCGGCCAACCTTGGTGGTGAGTTTTTCCGATATGATTACTTCTCTCTTGGTTTCTTGTTGTGTTCTTGGAGAATCTAGTAGTTCTCGAGAACACGAAACTCGTGGCTTTGCGAAGTCATCCTGAAGATACTCGGCGTGGACGCGAATAGAGGCGGAGCTTCCGAGGGACGCTTATGGTTGGATCTCGTCCCTTCCTTCGAGTTACGCGAGGTAATACGTAAATTAGTTTACGTTTCTGGGAAATTTTAAATATATGATCATGTCTACACAAGATAAGGTTGCATGCTTAGATGTGTGGTTAAATAATTTGAGAAATTGTTTATGCTAAACCTTCCGCTGCATGTAATTAATTTTAAAATTACGAACCCGCATCCATGTCAACATGCACCCGGACCCAACAGATGCAACTCCAGACCAGTTAGTGACCTATCAGAAACATGTGACCGATTCTGAACTTGCGAGTTGCATCATGCTAGCCGCTATGGTACCTGAGCTGCAAAAGCAGCATGAGCATATGGATGCTTATACCATCATCTTCCATCTTTATGAGTTATTTGACGAGCAGGCGAGATCCGAAAGGTTCGAGGTCTCCAGACTCCTCTTCACCTCTAAGATGCAGGAAGGCACTTCTGTCTCACAGTTTGTGTTGAAGATGTTAGGGTACATTGAGCGACTGGGCACACTCGGTTTTGCAATGGATCACGAACTAAGTATTGACTTAATTCTGCATTGTTTGCCCAAAAGTTACTCACAATTTGCGATGAACTATCGGATGAACAAGATGGAGACTACCATTCCTGAGTTGCTCAACCTGCTGAAGACTATAGAGCCTTCTGTGAAGCAGGATCAGAAGACGGTACTGTTAGTTGGTTCCTCGAAGAAAGGTTCTAAGAGGAAGGCCAAAGAACATAATAAGGGAAAGAAGAAAAAGGCCAAAAAGACTGAAAAGACACCAAAAGGAACTTGCCATCACTGCGGCAAGGAGGGTCACTGGCGAAGAAACTGCAAGGTTTATCTTGAGTCCTTGAAGAAGAAGGCATCCGATGCCCCATCCTCTTCAGGCATCTTCGTTATTGAATGTCACTCTATTTCCTCGTACACTTGGGTACTTGATACTGGGTGTAGCTCACATATATGTAATGACATACGGGGGCTAAGGAATAGAAGAAGACTCGTCAAGGGAGAAGCGAATTTACGAGTTGGAAATAGAGCAAAGATTGCTGCTATTTCCATCGGAACATATTTGCTAAAGCTCCCTACTGGACTTGTCTTAGAATTGGATAATTGTTATTTTATTCCTTCGTTAATAAAGAACATTGTATCTATTTCATGCTTGAATGAAAAGGGTTATCATTTAACTTTTAGTAACAATTGTTGTTACATAACTTTAAATGGTGTTCTTTATGGGACCGGAACTTTGTGCAATGGTATCTACATGTTAGATTTATCCGGTGACGTTTTCAATATCGAAGTTAGCAACAAACGTGCTCGAATAGATAATCAAATAGACTCCTATACGTGGCATTGTCGTCTTGGCCATGTAAGTAAGAAACGCATGACCAAATTACACCGATGTAGAATTCTGGAATCATTTGAACCCGGTTCATTTGATACATGCGAATCATGCTTAAAAGGCAAGATGACCAAATTACCCTTTTCCGGAAAAAGGTAAACCAGTGGGAGAATTGCTTGGTCTAATACATACTGATGTATGTGGACCAATGTCAACTCTTGCACAAGGAGGCTATAGCTACTTCATTACCTTTATCGATGATCACTCACGATTCAGGTATGTGTTTTTAATGAAACACAAATCTGAAGCTTTTGAGAAATTCAAAGAGTTCAGAAGTGAAGTAGAGAAACAACTTGGCAAAAGTATTAAGATACTTCGATCCGATCGGGGTGGTGAATATTTAAGTCAAGAGTTTCAAGATTATCTTAGGGACAAGGGGATATTGTCTCAATGGACTCCGCCGTATATACCACAGCATAATGGTATATCTGAGAGGCGTAACCAAACCTTGATGGACATGGTTAGATCTATGATGAATCATGCAACTCTTCCAAAATCCTTTTGGGGCTATGCGCTTAGGACAGCTGTTTACTTGCTAAACAGAGTCCCGACTAAGGTAGTCTCTACTACTCCATATGAGACATGGAATAGTAAGAAACCACATTTATCTCACCTAAAGATATGGGGTTGTCCTGCTTATGTGAAGCGGACTGTATCAGACAAATTGGATGCTAAGTCTGATAAATGTCTATTTATTGGATACCCTAAGGAAACGAAAGGTTACCAATTCTATCATCCCTTGGAACAAAAGGTGTTTGTTTCAAGGCATGTTGTGTTTCTAGAAAAAGAATTTCTTTTACAAGAAAACAGTGGGAGTAATATTGAACTTGAAGAAGTTCAAGAAACTCCAATAGACATTACAGAGACACCTAGTCTAGACCCACAACCGAGAACTCATGATGATGAGCTATCAGTTGAACCTAAAACAACACCACCTCTTCGTAGGTCTGATAGGACACGCAATATTCCAGAGAGATACGGATTTCTCATAAGTGAATCAAACGACGTGTTAGTCATTAACAATGACGAACCTATCAGTTATGATGATGTTCTGAAAAGTTCAGAAAGGGACAAATGGCTTGAAGCCATGAAGTCGGAAATGGATTCCATGTACCAAAATCAAGTATGGGACTTGGTTAACCCACCTGAAGGGATTAAGCCCATAGGGTGCAAGTGGGTTTTCAAGAAGAAAACCGACATGGAAGGTAATGTTGTTACCTTTAAGGCTAGATTAGTGGCAAAAGGATATCGTCAGAAACAAGGAATTGATTATGACGAAACCTATTCGCCAGTAGCTATGCTTAAATCCATTCGGATGCTTCTGGCCATAGCACCTCATTATGACTATGAGATATGGCAAATGGATGTGAAAACAGCTTTCCTTAATGGAAACCTGCTTGAGGATGTATACATGATACAACCTGAAGGTTTCACATCGGTTGATAAAACCAAAGTATGCAAGCTTCGACGATCCATATGTAGCGACCCGCCTTCTCACCCTTAGACGGATCGTTACTTTTATCTACTTCTCGACTCTAATGCACGACTAAAAATGCGGAAATCTTTTTTTTTCTTTTTAATCTATCTAAGAGTGATGATATTCTAACTGTAATAGTCATGCATGATACCAGGTCACACTTTCTTTCTCAAAAACTCGTAAGAAAATACTTATTGAAACTTGCCTTGCCCAACTCAGCTTACGGGTATCAGTCGACTTCTATATGGCAGTCGACTGGTCCCAGGCGACTGTCCTTTGGCAGTTACCTGGTGCATCGAACAGAAGCGACTATTCGATAGGGCAGTCGACTGGTACTGTACCAGTCGACTGGTAAGTCTGAAAACCTGATTTTCAGATTCGAAGCCTTGTTTCAAAACTCCACCAAACCTATACTTTCGAGCCATACAAAATCATGACACCATTTCTATACTCTATACTAGTTTTCTAAACAATTTAGCCAATCAAAACGAATCCATAAACTTGAAATTTGGACTTTTGCGAGATTTAACAAGTTATGAAAATCTATATAACTTTAGGCTAAAGTTTGTACCAACTCTTGACTTCATGCGGAATTAAAATAGGTTATTCATACTCAACACAACTAAGACATGAAACTATATGATTCTAAACATTTAACTTTACTAATACTCAACCCCAACACTCTTCCACGGTTCCACCGCCACTGAGCACCAATGCAAGTCCTGTCGCCTCCCAACTTACACCTTTTCTTTTCCTTTGTCTGCAATAGAAGGAAAATGCAACTAGTAAGCACAATGCTTAGTAAGTAAATCCCTACTCACAAAAATCACATATCGATACTAAACATGCTCATTTCAAGGAATGCTTTAAAAACTTTACTTGCTCAGAATACTTACAACTAAACATGCTTACAACTTGAAATACTTTATCATGCTTGCAATGTATCAAATTACACATGAACTAAAAACACTTACACATGAAAATTTCAAGCATGTTTAATTACAAAAACTTTACAAGAAACTTTGCAATGTATCAAATTACACATGAACTAAAAATACTTACTAATAAAAGAAACATTCACACATATACTTGTATACTTGAAAATAATAATCAACTTTCTCTTTAGGCCTTGACATTGTACCATGGTATCGGTGTACCAATGCGCGCTTTTTCTAATAAGTTGCGAGGTAGCTAGCCACCGCACCCCATTAGAACTTTACTTTCTAACTTTCTATGGGCCTTACATTTGCCCGGTACATGTCTCTTTCTCAAAGTAAATACTTTTCTTACTTACCATACTTAAACTTATCACTTTACTTATTTTTGCATATGTTTGCATGCTAAAAACCTTTACTTTTCTCACTTTAACTTCCCATGGGGCATCTTGTGTGCTCCTTAACTCAAATTCACTTTTAGGTCTTTTCAAAGGTATAAAAACTCATCATGCTTGGCCTACTTACATTCAATACAAACAAATTGAATTTCTAACATGCTAAAACATGCAACTTTAATAGCTAAAACATAGAATAGCAAAATTCTCTTAACCATGCTTCTACTTTTCGAAAACTAGGGTTCTACAATGAGAATTTCGAAACGAAACTACTCCTATTGCAGGTGAGCGATTTACTTACATCGGTCTTGAAGAAAACTCACAAAAACAGGGAGAAAAACTCCCTACGAAATCCTTTCCCCTCCATCTTGTGAAAAGCTTCCACCTTTAGCCCTAGGAAGCAATCCTAGGTCTTCTCTACTCAAGGGGGAAGGTGAAGAAGAAGAAGAAGAAGAAGAGCCCTTGAATTCGCCTCCTCTCCTCGCCTCTCTTCCTCTCTCACGCGCGCGGCTACGGCTTCTCCCAGGGTTTTCACGCGACTTAAGTGGCTTAATATACCTCTTAATGAAAAGGCTTAATTACACTACAACATTATTTCTCTCCTTCCTTTTCTGTGCTTGATACCCTAGCCCAGCTGGTTTCTGCTTTAGCCCTGAACCGGAGAGGTCGCGGGATCAAATCTCTCCACGACCACTTAACTCTTTCTTTTTCTTTCTCTCTCGCGGCACCAGCCGACTGCCAAGGTAGCAGTCGACTGATACCCTGAACAGTCAACTTCCCAGCCTAAAATTTCTTCCTTTTCTCCTCCTATTTAATTTCTAAAAATACTAGAAAAATTCAGTAAAATTCCTATTAATATATATGAATAGTACTGGGTATTACACCATATATGGACTAAAGCAGGCATCCAGGAGCTGGAACATCCGTTTTGATGAGACAATCAAAGAGTTTGATTTCTCACAAAATCCTGACAAACCTTGTGTGTACAAGAAGGTTAGTGGGAGTGCAGTCGTATTCCTAGTGTTATATATCGATGACATATTACTTATAGGAAACGATATATCAGTCTTACAGTCAGTTAAAATTTGGTTGTCCAAAACTTTCTCCATGAAAGACCTGGGAGAAGCAACCTATATCCTTGGGATTAGAATCTATAGAGATAGATCGAAACGGTTCCTTGGTCTTTCGCAGTCTACATATATAGACTGAGTGCTAGAAAGGTTTAGCATGTCGGAATCCAAGAAAGGTTACCTTCCCATCCGGCATGGGATCAACCTTTCGAAGTCTATGTGTCCACGCACAGAAGACGAGAGGATTTGCATGAATAAGATTCCTTATGCATCCGCGATAGGATCTATCATGTATGCTATGTTATGTACTAGGCCCGATGTATCGTATGCTCTGAGCATTACAAACAGATACCAATTTGATCCAGGAATGGATCATTGGGTGGCTGTCAAGACAATCTTTAAGTACTTAAGAAGAACTAAGAATGTGTTCCTAATATATGGAGAAGGAGATATGGTAATACGTGGGTATACAGATGCCAGTTTCCAGACAGATAAGGATGACTCCAAATCTCAATCTGGATACGTATTTACTTTGAATGGAGGTGCAATAAGTTGGAAGAGTTCCAAACAAGACACCGTA
>JAGFNQ010008819.1:0-28074 GCA_024364735.1 Boesenbergia rotunda | reverse complement strand
TTATGTGAGAAGATTTATTAAAGAATGTATCAACATACATAAATAAAATCCTATTTATTTTTCAAATTGAATAACCCTTTTATCAATTCGGGAGATCGTAGGAACATCTCCAAATAGGTTGATATCCAACCATAGGTAAGAATCACCATGGCTGTGGCCATCAAGTTTTCTTAGCTATGAAGGTAGGTAATTATACCGATTACATATCACATATATGTAACTATCACGTTATGCTATCAACTAATTGAATGTTTGCATAAATCATTGGGTTGTTAACTCATTAACAAGTATGTATCATATACATAGCACCCAACTGCACCTCTCTTCACATCGACCTTGGCTGTGGCACAACAAATCGATGCTCCAAGCTTAAGGCTGACCCATTAATCAAGAAATAGTTTTAATATGGTTGGAGCTCATTCAACCGTTAGTCAGGCTTGGATGTGTCCAACAACCAAAACTAAGGATTGACCTCTGACTCCAACTATATTATTCATAAACTAATTCCATGGTTTGAACATGTTAAGGTTCAAGTCGGGCATGGATGTGTCCATCAACCCAAACGAGAAACAAAACTCCGATTCTAACCATATTAATGGAAGGTGTTGGCCTTAATATTTTGTAAGGGGTTTTGGTCTCATCTTTTCTAAGCACATTCATGACATGTGTCATGACTAACGATTTCCTTAATAAAGTATGTATGTGACTTAATTTATCAAGTCTCATGAATTAAATTAGGAACCGGATTTCCTAATCTAATTTCATACTTTATTAAAGGAATTGTTTGGGAAACAATTTCCTAAATTGTCATAATTAATTTCGGAAATAATATGTTCAAGACTTTGATTTCTCTAAATCAAATCTTATTAAATTAAGAGACAAATCCCTTAATTCAACCACATATTATTTTCATGAAAATCTCATTTAAGAAAACTCTATAGGAAACCATTTTCCTAATTAATTTTGGAGACAACAATATGTAAGAGCATCACCTCTTAAAACATATTTTATTCATGGATTGATTAATTACAACAAATCGTTTTCTAAGGGTGGCTCCCCGAGGCTCAGATACCCAAAGAAAAGTAAAGTGTTGTAAATCCAATTGGACGGCTCCCCGAGGCTCAATCCAAATCAAACATGACAATTTCAATTAAAATTGGGAAATTAAATTACAACATCTAACTTTAAATTGGACGGCTCCCCGAGGCTCAATCCAAAATAAAGAATTTGTTGTCAATTTAAAAACCAATTCAAATTTAATTGTCAATTAACTGTCCATGAATTTGTCTAGACTTTCTTAAAAGAAAGTGCCCAAAATTGCGAGATTTCGAAAATAGGTTTTCAGAATAATTGTAAGTTTCTGGTACAAAGAAAACTTACATATTTCCAAAGTTGGAAAATTTCTAAAATAGAAAAATTTCCAAAATTGGAAAGTTTCCAAAGATGGGAAATTTTCACAATTATTATAAAAATTTAGAAACTAGAAAATTTCAAACGTTTGCGAAATTTCATGACGATTTCCAAACTTTGAAATTCCTAATTCTAAAATTTATTATAATTTGAAAGTTTCCATAATTGGAAAAATTTTCCGAAATTGAGATCATGACAAAGTTTTCCACAAAACAATTATATGATTAAGTCGAACACTAACCGGCTCTGATACCACTGTTGGGACCGGGTGCATGTCGACAAGGATACGAGTTCGTAAAATTTAAAATTTTTACGTGCAGCGGAAGAGTTTGCATAAAATAATTTCCTAAATTATTTTAACTTCGTATCTAGCATGCAACCTTATAGTGTATCGACATAATCATGAAATAAAAGTTTGCGGAAAAGTAAACTAATTTACTTTTATACCTCGCGTAACTTGAAGAAAGGGACGAGATCCAACCGTAGCGTCCCTTGGAAGCTTCGCCTCTATTCGCGTCCACGCCGAGTTCTCTTCGGGATGACTTCGCAAAGTCACGAGTTTTGTGCCGACGAGAACTACTAGATTCTCGGAAGGCACAACTAGAAGGACAAGAGAAAAATTAGAAACTAACCAACAAGAAGTAACGGAATCGAATTCCGAGAGGAGAGGAGTCGCTATCCGCTTCTTCTTCTTCTTGTTGTGGTTCTTCTTCTTCGTGTAGCTCACGGCAACCTTAGGGTGCGCCGGCCCTAGGGTGTGAGAGGGAGGCGCCGGCCCTAAGCAAGGGGAAGGGCGCCGGCCCTAATGAGAAGGAGAAGAGGAGGAGGAGAGAAGAGAAGAGAGAGAGGGAGAGAGTAATTAATCTCTTGATTAATTGATTGATGTTGTGAATAAAGGGCTAGCCTTTGGGTCCTTTATATAGTAGCAACTCTTTGCTAAGTCTCCCTCTAAACGGAATTAGTTATAAGAAATTTATCCTATAAATTTTCTTAACTAATTATTCCGTTTAAACCAAGTTTTATTATAAACTAATTTATAATAAAACTAATTCTTCTTCTCTTTAAATTATGGAATAAATTTTATAAGAAATTTATAAACTTTCTTATTATGGAAAAATCAATTCATAATTGATTTTATAAAATTAAAATAAACCAATTCATGGATTATTTTAATCTTCCATAAAAGAATAAATTTCTATAAATTTTATTTATATAAATTTCTTTATACAAATTTATTTATCCATAATTTATAAAACAAATCATACTAGATTTATTTTATTAATTAAACCAAAATAAATTGGTTTTATTCTCTCTCTTGGCCGGCCACCCAAAGAGGGATAATACCCTCTTTGGCCGGCCCAAATCGACCCGAACCGGTCGCGAATTAAACTCATTTAATTCGCCCAAAAAGCCTTCAAAAGACTTAGCCATTTTTAGCTTCCATTGCGCCTCTGACTAACTCAGATTCGACTTGTTTCTCTTGATCGGAAAATCCAATTTTCAACTCGTTTTAAATCCCTCGGATTACTCGTATTGCGTGTGACTAAATAGGCTTTCGATTTATGTTGGCCGTCTATAATTAACCCATTAATTATAGAACGATCATGAGTGGCACCTAGTAGTACATCATGATCCCCAATTAATCGAAAGATCAACGGTTTGACCCCAGAAGAAATTATTCTGAAACCCTTCAGCAGCTCTAATGAATCGTGCCTCATTCCCTTCACCACCTTATACCCACTTGGTTCAGGACACGGTCTATGGTGTCAGTCCCCACTAGGCTGACTACGTCACACCTAGCCCAAGTAGTGTCTTCCTCGTCCTTTGGATTTCTAATTACTCTCATGTATTTAAGAGACTCGCACTCTTAACATGATATGCTCTGGCCAGAGGCTTTGAGTAACAATCCGACGATAGGCCTGGGTATACATCTCCTCGCAAGGAGTGGTGAATCCTTTGTAGGCTGTTCAAACATCTTCGGGCACTTCGGCTTATACCCAACCATCCCGGGTCCACACCTCCTTGGAGATGCTTGCTTAAGATGTTAAAGTATAAGTCTCCATGACCAAGATGACTTGAACACCGCAAGTCAAAGGAACATCGCACTTAAGCCGCAGTAAGATCTTCATTGACATATCTACATGTAGATTCCCATATGAAGTCTTACAGCCAGTCACTCCAATGAACTAGTTCCCTTAACTAGCATCCATGTTTATCTCCGGACATCCCAATGTCACCAGCTAGTGAGAATCAGCTGATTAGAGAATAACCCATGCTAGTCTCAACAGAATTGATAGTGTCCATTTTTATCAATTCATCGACTAGGGATAATTTCAATACTTCACAATTGCACATTAGAGATAATCACTAGTTGTGATCCCATCACAAATTCTCTTATGCTGTGAGTTGTATTGCGGACATTCAGTAGATGAGTTTAAGATCCCAATCAAATACACAAAACATGTATACTCAAATAGTGAATTATCATTTATTAAAATAAATGTTTACATCATAAGGCGATTGCCTTAGGACACTTCTCTCATATCACTAACAATTGTCGCCTGGGTCGACGTGCTTTTGCCAAGTCCGGCATTCTTATTCGTGAGCGCGACGGGGCGTTGGTGTGGAAGGATGGGCGAGGTCTCGGTGAGTTACCTAGCGGAGCACCACATTTACAGGCACCACCCGATGTTGCTGCACCTCATGAGGCCCATGCTGCTGGTGATTACTACGATGAGCCCGAGCCAGATCTGCGCTGGCAGATTTCAGAGCTCGAGTGGACCATCTAGAAGGATCTTCATTTACGAGAGCTTCATCGAGAGGAGATCCTCTCGGAGTTCAGGTCCTTCGATTGCCGATTGACCGACGTAGAGTCCACTATCTCTGGGGTCCAGGCATTGCAGCAGACGTGGTACGGAGAGTGGCGTTGCCATACATTTCCAGGGGATGCTCCTTTGGGCAGCGCTGCACCGGGATCTACTGATGCCACGATGGATGACCTCATGCACGATGACGACCCCCCCACTGGCATTTGAGCTTGGATGTTTGCTGCCTCTTTTCATGATCTGTGTATTTGACTGTGATACTTTCGGGCTGTATGCCCCATGACTTGCTTGTTGTGGTCTTGTGCCACACGTATTTGATGCATATGTCTTGCATCTTGGATGTTTTTATAACTTAGACTTTCTGACTTTGATGCATGTCTATTTTACTTTTGTATGCTTCTTGTTGATGCTATGAGTACTATCTACATATTTGATCCATATCTATCTTCGTGCTTATGATGCCATGCTCATATGATACATATGCCTAGTTTATCATGCCTATATCCGGTTGTCATATGTTTTCATATGCGTATCAAATATCAGTCAAATTGATGTTTGTTTGGGATACCCCTAGGGTTGAGGGGGAGTTGGTTTAAACTCAACAGCCTTTCTACACCCCTTTTCGGTGTTCGACAAAGGGGGAGAGAGTGTTGGTTGGTTAAGTTTAGGATGATCATGTTGTAGGGGGAGGATCTGGATTCCCCTATGATTCTAAATTTTGGAAAACTTGATTGAGAATCCCTAAACATAAAATCGGGTTGTCAAACAACAAAAAGGGGGAGATTGTTGATGCAGTCTGGCCCTGATTGTTGTTTTGGTGTTCACACCGATTTTAGTTTAGGTGGATGATTATTGATGATGGTCAAGTCCTGATCGAGGATCAGGCATGGTATGAAAATCATAGCTTGGAGGGCTAGGTGTTGGAAAATCCTAGCTTGGAGGGCTAGGTGTGTGAAAAGTCCTAATTCGGAAGAGGTGGGTGAAAAGTCCTAGCTTGGAGGGCTAGGTGAAAAGTCCTAACTTGGAGGTTAGGTGCAAATTCTCATCTTGGAGAATTAGGTGAAAAAGTCCTGGCTTGGAGGGTTAGGTCCTAGCTTGGAGGGCTAGGTTTGGAAAAGTCCTAATTCGGATGGGTTGAGTGAAATGTCCTAGCCTGGAGGGCTAGGTGAAAAGTCCTAACTTGGAGGGTTAGGTGCAAATTCCCTACTTGGAGAGTTAGGTGAAAAATCCTTAGCTTGGAGGGCTAAGGTGGATGAAAACTTTGCTTGGAGGGCTAGGTTTGAGTCCCTGGATCGGTCTGGTGACCGATCAGGGAATCTGGCTCGCTGCTCCTTCGTGGATCAGTCTGGTGACCGATCCAGCAATGACTGATCGGTCTGGTGACCGATCAAGGAGCACACAGTGAGGTTGGGAACCTACTGTGGTGCTTCTGATCGATCTGGTGACCGATCAGGGAGTATGCGTTTCACCCACTGACTGGTTCCTGATCGGTCTGGTGACCAATCAGGGAGCGAATCGTGAGGTTGAGTTCCCTTGCTAAACTGCTGCTGATCGGTCTGATGACCGATCAGGATCACTGTGCAGATCGTTCTGGAGAATGATCCACCTTCGCGGGTTCCTCACTAAGATCGATCAGGACGGAGCCTGATCGGTCTGGTGATGATCTGATCGGACTGATGATCGATCAGGAGACCCCCTGATCGGTCATTTGACCGATCAGAAGGCTTGGGCTGAGAAACTCAGAAATCACTCGATATAAGGGTGGATCGGTCCGGTGAACGATCCACAACCTGGGATCGGTCTGGTGATCGGTCTGGTGATCGGTCCAGGAGAATCTCAAAGAAATCGCGATTTCTGATTGAGCGTTGGAGATCGATCAGGACGGAGCCTGATCGGTCTGGACCCAGCCTTATCGGTCTGGTGACCGATCAGGAGGCTCTCTGATCGGTCCGGTGACCGATCACTTAAATTCAAATTGCACTGTCAAACGCTCTGATCGCTCCTGACCATATCCGATTCGATGCTATTTGCTTCTGATTTTTGATTTACTGTGTGATATACTGCTGTAACAGTCTGATTGAGCTGCAAGTAATAGGGGAGGATTCAAACACTCAAGGAGGGTCAATGGAGAACTTTCCTTGGAGCAGGTTTGTCCGTTTTTCCATCTCAGGTTGCAACGGTCGAGCTGCAGACTGGAGCTGAGACTGGAGCTTGGCTGAGGGAAGCTCATGGAGTCCAGGGATAGCTCAGTGGTAGCTGGCATTGGAAGATGTGTAGCTGGGAGCTGCAGGGATGGTGTCATCTAATGCTCGGTGGAGAAACAAAAGAGGGTAGAAGACTTCGGCTGAAGCAGAGAAGTTGTTCGACAGTTTTCAGTGTTGAGCTTGCTGAAGTTCTTCCTGCGCCTTGTGTTTCTCCACAACTTACTTGCTGTGTTCCTGAAGTCTTCATCACTTTGAGCAAGCAACTGCAATCGAGAAGCAACCAACTCTTATGTGAGTGCTGGGAGGAAAGAACAAGGAGCTTGGAGTCCAACAGTGAGAAGGCACGAAGGAGGGAGTCCTTGCGTGAGATCGTCGCTGGGTGGAGCTCGGGATAAGCTCGCTGTGTTCTTGTCCTTGCTAGGTGCTGAGTAAGAGTATTCTCTGTGTTTCATTAAGCTTAAATCTATATCCTTGTTTGAAACGCTGTGGAGAGGTTTCTCGACCGAGAAGGAGGTTGCGTTATATCCGGTGAATGCTGGGGCATGATCTGCCGACGATCAAGGGATCGCCCACCTTAAGGGCACGCCAAGGACTAGGGGCAAGTTATCCCCGAACCTTGTAAACCCTCTTGTTAGCGATCTTGGTAGCTGTCTTTGTTTGCTTTCATTTCTGTTTTTGGTTTACTGCACTGCTTCGTTTTCCTTTGCTTCTTCTGCTGTGCTACTAACAAAGTTTAGTGCAGAAATTTGATTTGTGTTTATGTCCAAGAGATTGGCTATATTCACCCCCCCTCTCTAGCCATCCGGTTTCCAACACCCCCAACGTTCCGGGCACCCCCAGGGGCTATAAAAAGGCCCTCGACCCCAAGGCTTCATAAAAACAATTCTTCCAACACATTCACGCTCTTCTGCTCCAGCGCTCTGTCCCGGAAACCTCCCGACTCAAGATACAAGCGCCGACGACGTCCCTCTGCTTCGAAAATACGATCTACTCCGGACGTCCCTAACCAAGAGCGGCTTTCTTTTAGTTCACTGTACTATTCTTGTAATACATTTTGTAAACTGTTTTTGCTCACATATAGAATTGCCCGCAGTAAACGGTCAACGACTGTGGCCCTTGGAGTAGGAGCCGACCGCGACTCCGAACCAAGTAAAATCGTGGTGTTCGTGTGTGTTTTACTTTATTTATTTCCGCTGCTAATTCTCTTTTATAAATCCGAACATTTTACGATATTCACCCCTCCCTCTATCGTTTCTCTCGATCCAATAAGTGGTATTAGAGCGGGGAAACTCAAAATTGGTGCAACCACCAATTTGAGAATTTTTCGGATTTTTACGAAATCTTTTTAATATTTTTTTTTCAAAATTTTCTATTAATCGAGGTTGGTGCAACACCCCTCAACAAATATTTCCCTTTTACTTCCCGCACTACTAATCCAAGACCAAGTCTTGGGATATCTCTTTTCTTTTTTTTTTTTTGGTTTCAGATAAATGGCCATGCAAGAAGGCTTCGACACTGCAAGACCGCCGCTCTTCAGTGGGGAGGACTTCTCCTACTGGAAGAGAAAAATGGAGGTCCACCTGAAAACTCAGGTGGGCATGTGGATAATCATCCAGTCCGGACTGAAGATTCCAAAGAATACTGAAGGAGTACCTCAGACCTACACAGAGTGGGACACCGCTCTGAAACGGATGATTGAAGCAGATGCAAAGGCGACCCAGACCCTCCAATGCGGCTTAACAAAAGAGGAGCTGAACCGGGTGGGTCCATTCAATAGTGCCAAGGAGATGTGGGGGAAACTGATCCAGCTGCACGAAGGAACTTCAGACACTCGGATCAGCAAGAGAGATCTCCTCCTGAACAAGATGTATACGATCAAGATGAATGACAATGAAACAGCTGCTCAGCTCCACGCCCAAATTCAGGAGCTAATGAACGGACTACACACAATCGGTCACGAGGTAGAAAATCGTGACCTGATATGGTACGCTCTTAATGCATTCCCGAGAAACACCTTGTGGGCATCTATGGTGGATGCATACAAGGTTTCAAGGGACCTTTCAAAAATTAAACTAGATGAACTATTTTCTGAACTTGAGTTCCATAAGCAAACTAACTGCACCATGGCCGAGAAAGGTATTGCCCTTATTGCAGGTAAAGCTGGAAAGGTATCTAAGAAGAAATCTCAACCTGCACCTGAGTCTGATTCAGACTCAGACTCAGAAGATGACGAAGGAGATCGACCTAAGCTGGTCCGACTGGCCTGGAACTACTACAAGGAATTGAAGAACCAAACCAACAGAAGGAAAGCCAGCCGAAGAAAGGATGAACCAGCTGAACCCTCAAATGAAAAGAACAAACCCAACGTGACTTGTTACAAGTGAAAGAAGAAGAGCCACTACAAGTCCGAATGCCCCAACCTGATGGAAACAAAGAAGACGAGGAAGAAGAAGACACTCAAGCAACGTGGGACGAGTCCTCCTCCTCCTCCGAAGAAGAGGTCCCACAATCAAACCTGCTCGCGCTAACCGCCTCAGAAGAAATCGAGACCAAGTCAGAATCGGAACAGGACGACGGAAGACTGACATTTTTAGAGGACGACGAAATTAAGGTAAGTGGTTTTTCTAGAAGTCAGTTAAATGAGTTAATTTCTTATCTTTCTCGAGATTTGGCGAAAGCTAAACTCCGAGTCGAATCCCTCCGACAGGAAGTAAAACTCCTGAAAGAGGGAGCTGACTCTAGATCCTTAACTGAGAATGTTCAAGAAGGAACCTCTATTCAAGTTGAAAAACATGAAAATGAGAACTCCTCCTTGAAAACTCAAGTTAAGGACCTTTGAACAGCATAGAATGGTTTACTTCTGGTTCCAAGGGTCTTGATATGATTCTTGGAAAACAGAAGTCGGTTCTAAATCGATCCGGACTAGGCTATAGAACCAAATCTAGACAAAGATCCTACTATGCTGTACTGAACCAGTCCAGAAATAAAATTCAAGCATGGGTACCCAAATCGTACCTAAACAAACAAACTGGATCAAATCATTATTGGATCCCCAAGGACAAGATTCACATCTTGCCAAACCATTATCGTGGCTATAGTCCAGGGGGAGCCAAATTAAAAACTATATTCATTATTAGATAGAATTCAATTCTTGTTTTCATATTGAATATTTGTTTGTTTATTTAATTTCTGCAATTTACCATGCTTACACTTAGGACTGGTTAGTTTAAGGACCGAACCAACTTAACTGAAATTTGACAACATAGTATTGGGAGGAGGTGAGATGATAGTATGTTAGGGAAGCTAATTCTAAAAAGGTCAAGTATACTCTACTTGGTCTCTTTAGACTGGTGAAACTAGCCGAAGCTAGCGATCCAAGACCCAAACTAGTTAGACCAGAATTTTTCAACTAATAATTTTGAAAATGAAATTTCATTAAAAGGCTTTGTCAAGGAAAGGGTTGATGATCCAATAAGGCTACGGCCAAAGAAGGCCTAGTGTCTCGGCAAGACCTGAAAGCCGATTTCTGAAATTCAAATTCAAATTATTCTTTGTAAAATTTAAATCTAACATAAATTTTCAGTTACGTATAGATTCAAATATTTTTTTTATCTCAAAATAAATTCAATTATTTTTAAAATTAATTTAAGTTTTTCAAAATAAATCATAACTTTTTCAAAATAATATTACCCACCAAAACCTGTCTCACAAAACCTGTAAGGCTAACGTGATTGACAATCCTAGATTGGGTGGGACGGCAAACTTAATCAAAATTCAATTAATAACTGCATTTTTTTTGGACGGCACTGACTTAACGCCAGTCAAACCTTGGTCAATGTAGTCAAACCTTGGTCAAAGTAGTCAAAACATGATCAAAATAGTCAATCCTTGGTCAAAGTAGTCAAACCATGATCAAAATAGTCAAACCTTGGTCAAAGTAGTCAAACCATAGTCAAATCATTTCAAACCATGGTCAAACCAATTAAACCATGGTCAAATGATGAGAAGACAACAAAGATGCCAATCCACACTCAATTCGGGGCGCCCGTGACTCCTCGGGCGCCCCGAGGAGCATGGCAAAAAGCTGCCTTTATCCCTTGACCAGTGCGCCAGGAACCTTGCGGGCGCCCCCAGTACCAGTCAAAGCAGTAAAGCTGCCATGACCAAGCCTGACCTGGGCGCCCGGGCCATTGCGGGCGCCCCCAACAAACTTAGGACCCTGCCAATGGCAGAAGGCCCTGACCCGGGCGCCCGGAAGCTCCCGGTTGCCCTGGCTAAAGCCCTATAAAAGGGGATCCGAATCCCCTCTTCTTGCCACACCAAAAACCATCCTCCTTTCTAACTTCCTTTCTTCCAAGGAGACCAAGTGACTCTCGTGCTTCCTCAACTTCAACCATGCCTCCCCGAGCGGCCACTTGGTATAATTTTCATTTCCTTTTTCTTTCTCGCATTTATTTTTCTTAAATTTCTTCTTCTAAAATGCATGCTTCATAACTTAGAAAACGCCGAGCAAACCAAGCGAACCCCGGTACCGAACCTAGTCCCGATCCTAGGTTCCCAACTCTAGAACTCTGTAATAGGTTTGCTCGAACCACATACAAACCCATAAAAACTAGCTATCTCAATAGACAATTCTTCACCCAATCCTGTCCCTTGGCAATGAATGTTATAAACTTTTACCAACTCGATAACCTCGTATTCTGTACTCATCCTATTAATACAATATTATGTGCAGAATTCTATAATAATATAGTCAGACAAGATCAACTCAGCTATGACACCACAGTCCAAGGGTTGCCTCTAACCATCACGCCTTCCTTACTTAACCGATTTCTGGGACTACGATTCTCTCAGTCCACTTTTTGTTGGTATCCGCCTAGAGAACCCCATTTGATGCTCCCTACTCTCACATTACCCTAGACACTCTCCACTCCTACTTCTATAGGGAACCTAGAAATCCCGTAGATAGACGATTCCAGTCCGTTGACCTCCAGGTCCAGGACTACTCCCTGTATAGAGTTCTGGTCCGCAGCATCCTACCCTTATCCACAAGGGACGTCGCGACCATGTGACCATTTCACACATTCTTATTGTATGCGTTGATCCACCATCTAGACATTTACATTGGCCTTCATATGTTCGACGCCATCTTACATGCCTCCAGTGTCACCACTCAGGGTCGGGTACGCACCCCCTTCTGTCACATCATCACCTCCATCCTTCATCACCACGGTCGTAACATTACCATAGGTGAAATGATCAAGATGACCGATTTCGATGAGATAGGATTTAGGAACTTTTCCTTAGCTGGTATAGAGGTCTCGACTACCGGGGGTCTGTCATGGAAACGCCAGCGAGCCAGACAGCAGATCGACTCTGACGAGGATGTTGAGGTCGACGTTGGAGACTTGGCAGCCGAGATCCGTGTGCACATAGACGAGCCACCACTACCGACACTGTACGAGAGAGTGACACGGCTCGAGACACAGGTTCAGAGCCTCCGAGAGGAAGTGGAGGCAAATCATGCAGAAGAACTGGAGGCAAATCAGGCCTATTACTCTAAGTACATGAGCGCCCATAGAGCCGAGAGGGAGACCAGCGATGCACGATATCACGAGATGATGGCGCTGTTTCGATCCTGGCAGCCAGGCTCTTCTGATCATCCGGGTCCCTCCTCTTAGAGTTGATTAGCATTGTACTAGTGACTGTTTGACTTACCCTACTCAGTAGGGTTGACTGATGTTTGACTTGTGTGACTGTGCTGGTTCTCTCTTATACCAGTTGACTTATGGATTTGACTAGTTGTTGTTTTGACCATGCTTAATAGAATATGTTAACTCTACTTTGTGTTTTTCTTACTGCTTTACTTGAGTTTTAAAATCAGGTTCTAAAACAATAACTGCTTTACTTAATCAGCTGTTAATTAGTTTGAAAATTCTTTCGGTTTCCGACTTAGTTTCATTTTCAATAACTACCCCCTTCAAAACTAGGGCTTTTTCGCAAATGGACTTAGCCTAGGCCCTAACCCTAGAACTGCATGCACCTATAGATTTAGAAGCCAGCATCTCACAAGCACCTAACGGTACATTTTGACTGATAACCTAGAATGGGATGAGATGCTTAGGTCTTTGCCTTAATTCAAGATGCTTTAAGTCAGTGCATCTGCAGTAATTGGGGCACTAAATACAACTTAAATAGTAATCAAGTCAAGTGTCAAGTTTAGGAAATCTAACTTGAACAAAACACTTAACTTGACTAACCCTAGCGAAAACTACTATTTATAACAGTTAGTAAGCAGCTAATTGGGTTAGACAGGACCCTAAAAGATATAATTAAAACTGATTTGGTTTAGCTCAAATTCTGAATTGGTTCAGTATAGCAAATTATGCAGCTAATTTTTTCACTATTATGCAATTTTTTTGCTATATTTCTTTAGTTTTGATATATGGCAAAGGGGGAGAGATAGGAAAGGAGAGATTTTAAAGATTTTAAAATCTACTTTTTAAAATCTTTTTAAAATTTTTCCTTTATTCAAAAAGTACTTAATTCATTTTCAAAAGTACGTTAAACTAAAGTTTGCAAATTCTCTAAGTACTTTAAACTTAGTTTTCAAAATTTTCCTAAGTACTTTTAACTTAAGTTTTCAAAATTTTACAACGTACTTTAAACTTAAGTTTTCAAAATTTTCCTAAGTACTTAAACTTATGTTTTTAAAATTTTCCTAAGTACTTTAAACATAAGTTTTCAAAATTTTCTTAGTACGATAAACTTAAGTTTTCAAAATTTTCTAAGTATTTAAACTTTTGTTTTCAAAATTTTTTCCTATAAAGTATAAATTTTTCAAAGTGCACAACCAAAATTATTTTGGAAAATATGTCTTTAAAGTTTCTGTTGAAAATTATTCTAAGTAAAATCCATCTTTAGACTTAGAAGTTAGTTTCAAAACCCCATGAACTTTTGAAAAATCTAGGGGGAGATTCCTTCCAGGGGGAGGAAATAAAATTTCCTTTTATATGGTCTGATTAATTTAACTTTTTGAATCAGGGTTGCCATAAATCAAAAAGGGGGAGATTGTTGATCCAAAAAGCACCCAAGTCGAACCTGTATTTTGATAATGGCAAAAGGGTTCAAAAGTTAAGATATAATGTTTATCTAACATGTTACTCAAGTGTGTAGGAAAAGCCCTAGCGAAGGACTGCTAGGCACCTGGCGAAGGAATGCCAGGATACAAAGCCCTAGCGAAGGACTGCTAGGCACCCGGCGAAGGAATGCCAGGATACAAAGCCCTAGCGAAGGACTGCTAGGCACCTGGCGAAGGAATGCCAGGATACAAAGCCCTAGCGAAGAACTACTAGGCACCTGGCAAAGGAATGCCAGGATACAAAGACCTAGCAAAGGACTGCTAGGCACCAGGCTAAGGACAGCTTGGTACTGAAGACCTGGCGAAGGACAGCTAGACACCTGGCAAAGGACTGCTGGGCAAAAGTCGAGAGGAGTAGGTGAGGACGCGTTCCCCGTCGAGGGAACAGTAGGCGTCGGTTCGACCTAGGGCTCCATTTAGGAGACCTAAAGTCAGAACCAAGATAGCTAAGGCTATATAAAACTAACATATTATTGCTATATGTTATTTTGGACTAACCCTGGATGCAGGACCGAAGGAACGAGTGTCTGCAGCTCAGAGAGCCTCAAAGGAGTGAGGCAGAAGCTGAGTAGGGCGCCCGGAGTGTCCCGGGCGCCCCCAAGGTGAATACGAAAAAAAAGTGGAGCAAATATATGCTTCGACAGCTCAATGGCGGGGCTCCCCCGTGATCCCGGGCGCCCCCAAGCTCCCGGGCACCCCGGATGGTCCGGGCGCCCCGAGCTCAAGCTAACGAAGCGGATAAGAGGCAAGCCGCGAGAAGGCAACAGATAAGAGTCAACCCAGGCGCCCCAGCGACCCAGGCACCCCCGTCAAAGTTTGATCCCGAGTTTGAAGGGATCAGAGCTGACCGAGAGGAGCTCGGATCAGATGACACGTGGGGGGGGGGGCACCCCCAACGTTCCGGGCACCCCCAGGGGCTATAAAAAGGCCCTCGACCCCAAGGCTTCATAAGAACAATTCTTCCAACACATTCACGCTCTTCTGCTCCAGCGCTCTATCCCGGAAACCTCCCGACTCAAGATACAAGCGCCGACAACATTCCTCTGCTTCGAAAATACGATCTACTCCGGACGTCGGTAACCAAGAGCGGCTTTCTTTTAGTTCATTGTACTATTCTTGTAATACATTTTGTAAACTATTTTTGTGCACATATAGAATTGCCCGTAGTAAACGGTCAACGACCGTGGGCCTTGGAGTAGGGGCTAACCGCGAGTCCGAACCAAGTAAAATCATGGTGTTCGCGTGTGTTTTACTTTATTTATTTCCGCTGCTAATTCTCTTTTATAAATCCGAACATTTTACGATATTCACCTCTCTATCGTTTCTCTCGATCCAACAAGAGCCACAGACGGTACAAGTCCGCGAAGATCTCAGTTATGATAGTCAGCCTATTCAGATAATAGATCGAGCAGTTAAGAAATTGTGGAATAAGGAGGTACAATTAGTGAAAGTCATATGGCAAAATCACAGAGTAGAAGAGGCAACATGGGAACCAGAGGACAGCATAAGGCAGAAATACCCAGAGCTATTTTAAGTTCGAGGACGAACTTTTTATAAGGTATGGGAGATTATATCACCCAAAAATTCTCAAAATAAATTTTAGAAATATCCTAGAATTAATTCTAAATTTATGGATATTTTTATATAATTTTTCCATGGACAAATAAGGCAAAAAGGAATAAAAATAGAATGCGTGATAAAAGGCTTAAGTGGGGTTTGACCCCTAGACCTTTAATTGAGAGGAAAATAAGCATACCAAATGGGACAAGTTTGTTACAATTGGAGTAGATTAGCGGGAATAATAGATAAGGTGAACTTAGTTAAATTTTTCCATAAATATAAAAGGGAACTTAAGGGATTTTTTAATTCATTCTTTTCCTCACCTTCTCACCGTCGACCCTCTCCCTCTCGTTCGTGATTTTTTTTCCTCTCCCTCTGCGAGTCTTTCTCTCCCTCACTCACGGCAAAGCAAGGAGGAGTCCAAGACTTGTGGTAGGTGGATTCAAGAAGGAGGGCACACTAGGAGATCTTGTTCTTCGTTGGAACCTCTCCGAGACTCCAAGGACCTTCCCTCACCCTAAACCCTACGCCCTAGAGTTGTAAGAACAAGCGTAGGATGTAAGTATCCTTCACCTGCGGTATAAGTAGCTTCGTTTGTATGATTGATTGTTCTAGTTTATCTAATTGCAATTTTATGGCCATATGTGCATATTAACTTCCTCTACCGATTTTAAGGGCACCACTAGATGGGCTGGACGTGCTTCCCCCTTTAGTTTGGGATTTAGACGCACTGTCGAGTGCCTAGGAAGTGTCCTTAAATGAAAAAGGGGAGTTTTTAGGCACGCAAGGTGCTCGAGATAATGTTAAGAAGCTCTAATATGAGTTTAAGCATGTTATGAAGTTAGCTACCCTTGCTTTATGTTTATGGACCCTAGTTCGTCCATTGGGTGGGCTCCTAGATCGCACCTAGGCTCTAGATCACCTAGTAGATGCAAAGTTTAAGAAAAGAATATTTATGAAAGTATTTTACTTTTTATGGCATGTGCTTGGACTCTAGTTCATCCATGGGTGGGCTCCTAGTTGCCCCTTGGCTCCTAGTTTGCATAGTATTAGTACCCTAATGGGTTCAGGACTAGCTACCTCGGATCTATTTAGGGATACACGCATTAGCAGCACATTGCCGGGCCCACAGCAGCATGATTAGTATTTTCATTTATTATATGCATAAGTTTCAAAAGTTCAGTAATATCTCTAAGTGGAAACTGTTTTAAGATCATGCTTAGTTCAGTTAGATTCTATGGATGCTATGTGAATTTAGTTATAAGAATATGATTTAGTTCATGTGCTTAGTATGATGAGTATGCCATGATAGTTGTTTAGATTATATGTTTCACCAAGATTAAATGACAAGCATGATATTTTTTTTCTACATGTGTTTTCAAAAGCATGAGTTTCGAGATATGTATTGCTTTGTGAGTAGGATGGTACTTACTAAGCTTTATGCTTATAGTTTCATTTTCCTTATACTGCAGATAAGGGCAAAGGAAAAATGGAGTAGCGGAAGCGGCAGGAATGATGTGGAGTGTGTGATGGTGGAAACTTGGAATGAAAGAACCTTGGAAACTTGCATTAAGAGACATGTTATTAAGAATGTTGAATGAATTAGTTCCTTATCATGTTTACTATTTTCCGCATCTTAAGTACCTTGTCATGTTGAGTGATACATTCAAGTGCATGTTTCTAGTTATAGTTTGACATGTGTTAGCTTCTACATGTGATATGTTGGGTGATATATTCCAAGTGCACGTTAATTAGTATAAAATGAATGGTTTAAGGCCATGGAACCATTTCTGATATTATATGCTACTATTGATGCATTTAGACCGAAACAATGCTTAGTTTTAGTAGCAAGTTGATACAAAGTTCATGTATCTAATTTCATACTAAGAAATTGTTAAAGTATGCTCTAATGTCATGAAAACATGTAGAATACGACTTAGAATCATTGTATATCTATTAGTAAGCTCAAATATGAGTTTGTGGTGTTTTTGGTACAAAGTAGGTTGACCTTGGCACATTTTTGGAATCTGAATTTTCAGATTTCAGAACTACCAGTTGACTGCGATAGTTACCAGTTGACTGGGACCAGCAGAAAAATGGCACAGAAAGTTTCTGTCACCTCGGGCAGTCGACTGGCAATATATCAGTCGACTGGTGCCAGTTTAAAATAGAATGTGATGTAGAGCTGCTGGTTAGTGCTTCAGTCATGCAATGCTATGTTTGGGGGATCAAATCTTGGCCAAGCTAATAACATTAATGTTTTTGTTTTATTTTTGTTTTATTTTGGCTGGTTAGTACTTCCAACATATTATGATTTACCGCAGCATGCTTAAGTTATAAATTGTTAGTTCAGTACATAGAAAAAATATATAAGAATTTTTTTTAAATTCTCCCACTTGGGTTTAGCATCTAGAAAACAATGATCAGTAATCAGTTAGTCAGTCAGTTAGTAGTAGCAATCCGCCTTAAAGCTAAGTACCAGAAGGCGGGTCGTTACATCTATCCTCTGATGATTAATCAGAGCTCAAGTTAGAGTTAATCTGGGCCACAGATCAAGATCTGAAGATTTGGTCCCAATCGGAGGTCATCCAGCCGTTGGATCGAGCTTATGAGGAGCCTAAACCGTCCATTCCAGTTTGTGATCAATCTGAGCCATCAGATGCAGATCCGGTTGATCCAAGCTGAGGGAGAACAGATCCTGACCCTTGATCATGATCTGGGAAGTTTGGGTTTGATCTGACTTGATCTGACCATTGGATGACACGAAAAGGATCTCGACCGTTCAAATTTAAATTGAAATTAGTTAAAACAGAAACTCCCTTTGCAGAGATCGTCGTCGCGTCTTCGCCAATTTGCTTCATCGTTCGTTATCTGTTCATCAATTTTCTTCGAGTTTGCTTCTTTGATCGCGCGACCACTTCGAATCCGAGCTTGGTTCGAGTTCCAGATCATCGGGATCGCGTCTCCGGGAGAAGTTCTGATCAATTTGTCGCCGAGAAGAGCTAGGTGAGGGTTTCGCCAGTTTCTGCTATCCTCCAATCGATCCACATTCGAAATCCATCCTTCATCAATCGGAGCAAGTTAGAGGGGTTCTCTGAGTTGATTTGATTATTCCTGAGCCATCATCGCATTCCCACAAGTCAAGAATGAGGAGATCGGATGAATGGTTCTCATGAGGCAAAACTGAGTTGAATTGATCGCGGAGGCTAAAGATCTGTCGATTAGTCAAGCTAGGGGGTTCATAGCTGATTCTTGTGTGAGAGTAAGAAGGATTCGAGCTAAGGGAAGGTTTCGATGTCTAGATACGGTTAATTTCCGTTTCTGAATTATGTTCATCATCCGTAGTTTCGCTCTGTATCAGATCGCGTTCAGCTATTGATCGGTCAGTCGACCGAGCTGGGCAGCACCTGATCGGTCTCCAGTCTGATCAGGCTTGTATCTGATCGGTCAGCCGACAGATCAGTTCACCACAGATACAATTTTAGCTCTGTTTTTAAGCATTCAACTTGTATTGCAAGAATTCCATTTAATTTATGCAATTTAGCTACTGAATTACTGTTGCTTGTCCTTGAATCTAGATTAATTCTTCAATTCCATAGTTTTATAGTGAATTGTTCAATTTTTCTAGAGGGTAAGTTCAATTCTTGCAACTACCTATTTTACTTCTACTTAGTTAAGTCAATTTCATTTGAAACTATACTTCCAATCTTATTTGCAAAACAAAACCCCATTCGAATTTGATAACCCAAAACTTTTGATGACAAATAATCTCAAGCTTGACTCAAACACTCACAACTAGTCCATGGAAAAATACGACCTGATGCCCTTATTCAACATTCAATCTTGCTAGCTAAGGGTTTTCAGTTATAAATTTCTAAATTTGAGGCTCACTCGTGACACTTGTTTTGTGGCCTATCAAATTTTTAGCGTCGTTGCCGGGGAAACTACTAGTTGAGTTTATTTGATTTAGCTTGTTTGCTTATTTCCATATCTTGTGATTATTTTTACTTGTTTCATTTTTTCTGTATACATTTGCTGCGATTTTATGTATTTGTTGTATGACCAGATCAGCAGGTGGTATTCTTGAAGAATTTGATCCTGAAATTGAGAGGACTTTCAAAGCAAGGAGGAACCAAATCAGTGTTTCAGAGGCTTTTGACATTATTCCTACTCAGTTTATTTCCACTCATTCAGTTGATCCTATGGCAAACCACCAGAAAACCATGAAAGAACTTGTAGCACCTGATGACGCTTTCCAGTACTCATGCATTACTTACCCAGAGCTCGCTGGTGATTTTGAGTTATGATCAGGACTTATTCATCTCTTACCCAAATTTCAAGGTCAGTCTGGAGAGGATCCTAACAGACACTTGCATGAATTTCACGTAGTCTGCTCCACCATGAAGCCTCAGGGGATTTCAGAAAAAGATATTAAGCTGAGTGCATTTCCATTTTCCCTGACTGGAGCAGCTAAGGATTGGTTCTACTATTTACCTAATGGGCATGTATCTAGTTGGATTTCTATGAAGAAGTCATTCTTAGAGAAGTATTTTCCAACCACCAGAACTGCAATCATCAGGAAGAGTATTTGTGGCATACAGCAAGTAGTGGAAGAGACTCTGTATGATTATTGGGAAAGGTTCAACAAGTTATGCTCTAGTTGCCCACAGCACCAGATCAGTGAGCAGTTACTTAATCAGTAGTTCTACGAGGGTCTACTCCAGATGGATAGGATTATGATCGATGTTGCAGCTGGAGGAGCCTTAGTGAATAAAACACCGGATCAAGCTAGGGAGTTGATTTCAAACATGGCAGAAAATTCACAACAGTTTGGGAGTAGAGCTTTGTCCACTAGAGGGGTAAATGAGGTTCAGATGGTATCTAATGAGCAAAAGGAAATCAAGAATTCCTTGATGGAACTTACTTCCTTGGTGAAGCAAATGACTCTAAACAATGTGAGCCAAGAACACAACTCGGATTTATGTCCTAACCTCCAACAAGATGAGACACTAGCGGCGTTGACTAGAGGACAATTTCAAGCCAAAAATAATCCCTACTCATCTACCTATAATCTGGGTTGGAGGGATCATCCAAATTTGAAGTATAGAAACTCTTTTTATCAACAAAACCCATCACAACAGCCTTACCAGCAGCCTCAATCAAATTTCCAGCAAAATCAGCAAGGGCAGCAACAATTTCAGCCATTTCAACAACCAATTCAGCAATTTCAGCAACCCTTTAATCAAAATCAGCCACCTTTTCAAGGAAATCAGGAAGGGTTCCATGGTAATCCAAATTTTCAGCAAGGATATCAGTTTTCTCAGCAAGGTTTTGTTAGTAATATGAGAGAAGTGTCCTAAGGCAATCGTCTTATGAATGTAATCATTTACTTTAATAAATGAATATTCACTATTTGAGTATACATGTTCGTGTATTTGATTGAGATCTTAAACTCATTTACTGAATGTCGACAATACAATTCACAGCATGAGAGAATTTATAATGAATTCACAACTAGTGATTATCTCTACATGTGCAATTGTGAAGTATTGAAATTGTCCCTAGTCGATGAATTGATAAATACGGACACTATCAATTCTGTTGAGACTAGCATGGGTAATTCTCTAATCAGCTGATTCTCACTGGCTGGTGACATTGGGATGTCCGGAGATAAACATGAATGCTAGTTAAGGGAACTAGTTCATTGGAGTGACTAGATGTAAAACTTCATATGGTAATCTACATATAGATATGTCAATGAAGTTCTTACTGCAGCTTAAGTGTGATGTTCCTTTGACTTACGGTGTTCAAGTCATCTTGGTCATGAAGACTTATACTTTGACATCTTAAGCAAGCATCTCCAAGGAGGTGTGGACCCAGGATAATTGGGTATAAGACGAAGTGGCCGAAGATGTTGGAACAGCCTACAAAGGATTCACCACTCCTTGCGAGGTGATGTATACCCAAGGCCTATCGTCGGATTGTTACTCGAAGCCTCTGGCCAGAGCATCACATGTTCTGAGTATGAATCTCTCATAAACATGAGAGTAATTAGAATTCGTTGGACGAGAAAGACATTACTTGGGCTAGGTGTGACGTAGTCAGCCTAGTGGGGGCTGACACACATAGACCATGTCCTGAACCAAGTGGGTATAAGATGGTGAAGGGAATGGGGCACGATTGATTATAGTTGCTGAAGGGTTTCAGAATTATTTCTGAGGTCAACCGTTGATCTTTCGATTAATTGGGGATCATGATGTACTACTAGGTGCCACTCATGATCGTTCTATAATTGGTTAATTATAGACGGCCAACATAAATCGAAAGCCTATTTAGTCACACGCACTACGAGTAATCCGAGAGATTTAAAACGAGTTGAAAATTGGATTTTCCGATCAAGAGAGATAAGTCGAATCTGAATTTTTCAGAGACGCATCGGAAGCATAAAATGGCTAAGTCTTTGAAGGCTTATTGGACGAATTAAATGAGTTTAATTCATATGATCTTGGCTTGGATTTGGCCGGCCAAAGAGGGTCCCTACCCTCTTTGTTTGGCCGGCCACATTAAAGGGAGAACCAAATTGATTGGTTCAAGTTATAAAATAAATCAAGTGTGGTTTGTTTTATAAAATTATGGATAATATAAATTTTATAAACCAAGGTTTGGTTTATTATTTTCATGGAAATTAAAATAAACTTTGAATAGTTTATTTTATTTTATAAAATCAATTATGAATTGATTTTTCCATGATAAGAAAAATTTATATAATAAATTTCTTGTGAAAATTTATTCCATAAGAAAAGGGAGACATGGTTGTTTTTATTATAAATTAAATTATGATAAAAACTTGGTATGATGGAATAAATCATAGAAAAATTTATATGATAAATTTCTTATGAAAATTTATTCGATAAAAAGGAGACTTGGCGGTTGAGAGGCTACTATATAAAAGAACCAAGGCAATGCTTGGAATTAAGAATCTAAGAGATCTAGAAATAAGCCCTCTCTCTCTCCTTCTCTCCCTCTCCCTCTTCTAGTGCCGCCAGCCCTAGAGGCCCTCCCCTTTGTTGCCGTGAGCTTCCACCACCAAGAAGTTGTCGAAGAAGAAGAAGAAGAGGGTGCAACTCCTTCCTTCCTCCCGAAATCTTGATTCCGTTCTTCGTTTGGTGGTTAGTCTTCCCATCTCTCTCTTGGTATTCTAGTCATGCCTTTGGAGAATCTAGTAGTTCTTGTCGGCACGAAACTCGTGGCTTTGCGAAGTCATCCCGAAGAAAACTCGGCGTGGACGCGAATAGAGGCGGATCTTCCAAGGGACGCTACGGTTGGATCTCGTCCCTTTCTTCGAGTTACGCGAGGTAACAAGTAAATTAGTTTACGTTTCTGCAAAATTTTAATATATGATCATGTCTACACAACATAAGGTTGCCTGCTTGATGTGTGGTTAAAATAATTTAAGAAATTATTTATGCTAAATCTTCCACTGCACGTATTTATACTATAAAATTACGTACACGCATCCATGTCAACATGCACTCGGTCCCAACAGTGGTATCAGAGCCGGTTAGTGTTCGACATAATCTTATAATTGTTTTGCGGAAAAATTTGTCATGATCTCAATTTTGGAAAATTTTTCAATTATGGTAACTTTCCAATTTTGATAAATTTTAGATTTAGGAATTTCAAAGTTTAGAAATCCTCATGAAATTTCGCAAACTTTTGAAATATCCTAGTTTCTGAAATTTTATGATAATTGTGAAAACTTCCCATTTTTTAAAACTTTCCAATTTTGGAAATTTCCTATTTTAGAAATTTTCCAATTTTGGAAATATGTAAGTTTTCTTTGTACCAGAAACTTACAATTATTCTGAAAATTTTTTATTTTTGGAAACTTTCCATTTATAGAAAGCTCGCAATTTTGGGCACTTTCTTTCAAGAAAGTCTAGACAAATTATAGGAATATTAATTGGCATTTAAATTCATAATTGGAAATTAAATTATTTAGAAAATTCTTTATTTTGGATTGAGCCTCGGGGAGCCGTCCAATTTAAAGTTAGTTGTTATAATTAAATTTCCTAAATTGAATTTAAATTGTCAAATGTTTAATTTGGATTGAGCCTCGGGGAGCCGTCCAAATTATATTATCAATAAATTCTTATTTTGGATTGAGCCTCGGGGAGCCGTCCAAATTAAGTTATTTATTGATATTAATTTTCCATAAATAAAATATGTGATCAAATCTTAGAAATTTTTGAGGTGATTCTCAAACGATAATATCCTTATTTGATTTAAGAGGTGATGCTCTTATATATTATTGTCTCCAAAATTAATTAAGAAAATGGTTTCCTATAGAGTTTTCTTAAATAAGATTTTTATGAAAATAATATGTGGTTGAATTAAGAGAATCTGTCTCTTAATTTAATAAGATTTGATTTAGAGAAATCAAAGTCTTAAACATATTATTTCCGAAATTGATTATGACAATTTAGGAAATTGTTTCCCAAAACAATTCCTTGAATAAAATATGAAATTAGAATTAGGAAATCCGGTTCCTAATTCAATTAATGAGACTTGATAAATTAAGTCACATACATACTTTATTAAGGAAATCGTTAGTACATGACATAATTATATGTCATGAGTGTGCTTAGAAAAGAAAGGATGAGACCCAAAACCCCTTACAAAATATTAAGGCCAACGCCTTCCATTAATATGGTTAGAACCGAAGTTTTGTTTCTCGTTTAGGTTGATGGACACACCCATGCCCGGCTTGAACCTCAACATGTTCAAGCCATGGAATTAGTTTATGATTAATATAGTTGGAGTCAGAGGTCAATCCTTAGTTTTGGTTGTTGGACACATCCAAGCCTGACTAAACGGTTGAATGAGCTCCAACCATATTAAAACTATTTCTTGATTATTGGGTCAGCCTTAAGCTTGGAGCATCGATTTGTTGTGCCACAGCCAAGGTCGATGTAAAGAGAGGTGCAGTTGGGTGCTATGTATAATGTTGCATACTTGTTAATGAGTTAACAACCCAATGATTTATGCAAACATTCAATTAGTTGATAGCATAAAGTGATAGTTACATATATGTGATATGTAATCGGTATAATTACCTACCTTCATAGCTAAGAATAACTTGATAGCCACAGCCATGGTTGTTCTTATCTATGGTTGGATATCAACCTATTTGGAGATGTTCCTACGATCTCCCGAATTGATAAAAAGAGTTATTCAATTCAAAAAATAAATAGGATTTAATGAATGTATATTAATGCATTCTTTATCATTCTCATCACATAACCTCAATTTGTATTTCTAGGATAATCACTTGATCATGTTTTCTCTGAATTTGCGTTCCATTTTGGACACCAATAAGTTAACTAAGGACAAAAGGATTGAAAAAGCACCAAAAGGCACTTGCCATCATTGTGGCAAGGAGGGCCACTGACGAAGAAACTGTAAGGTTTATCTTGAGTCCATGAAGAAGAAGGCATCTGATGCCCCATCCTCTTCAGGCATCTTCGTTATTGAATGTCACTCTATTTCCTCGTACACCTGGGTACTTGATACTGGGTGTAGCTCATATATATGTAATGACATGCAGGGGCTAAGGAATAGAAGAAGACTCGTCAAGGGAGAAGCGAATTTGCGAGTTGGAAATGGAGCAAAGATTGCTGCTATTGCGATCGGAACATATTTGCTAAAGCTCCCTACTGGACTTGTCTTAGAATTGGATAATTGTTATTTTTTCCTTCGTTAATAATGAACATTGTATCTATTTCATGCTTGAATGAAAAGGGTTACAATTTAACTTTTAGTAACAATTGCTGTTACATAACTTTAAATGGGGTTCTTTATGGGACCGGAACTTTATGCAATGGTATCACACGTTAGATTTATCCGGTGACATTTTCAATATCGAAGTTAGCAACAAACGTGCTCAAATAGATAATCAAATAGACTCCTACATGTAGCATTGTCGTCTTGGCCATATAAGCAAGAAACGCATGACCAAATTACACCGATGTGGAATTCTGGAATCATTTAAACCCGGTTCATTTGATACATGCGAATCATGCCTAAAAGGCAAGATGGCCAAATTACCCTTTTTCGGAAAAGGTAAACCAGTGGGAGAATTGCTTGGTCTAATACATACTGATGTATGTGGACCAATGTCAACTCTTGCACAAGGAGGCTATAGCTACTTCATTACCTTTATCGATGATCACTCACGATTCGGGTATGTGTTCTTAATGAAACACAAATCTGAAGCTTTTGAGAAATTCAAAGAGTTCAGAAGTGAAGTAGAGAAACAGCTTGGCAAAAGTATTAAGATACTTCGATCCGATCGGGGTGGTGAATACTTAAGTCAAGAGTTTCAAGATTATCTTAGGGACAATGGGATATTGTCTCAATGGACTCCGCCATATACACCACAGCATAATGGTGTATCTGAGAGGCGTAACCGAACCTTGATGGACATGGTTAGATCTATGATGAATCATGCAACTCTTCCAAAATCCTTTTGGGGCTATGCGCTTAAGACAGCTGTTTACTTGCTAAACAGAGTCCGACCAAGGTAGTCTCTACTACTCCATATGAGACTTGGAATAGTAAGAAACCTCATTTATCTCACCTAAAGATATGGGGTTGTCCTGCTTATGTAAAGCGGACTATATCAGACAAATTGGATGCTAAGTCTGATAAATGTCTATTTATTGGATACCCTAAGGAAACGAAAGGTTACCAATTCTATCATCCCTTGGAACAAAAGGTGTTTGTTTCAAGGCATCTGTATTTCTAGAAAAAGAATTTCTTTTACAAGAAAACAGTGGGAGTAGCATTGAACTTGAAGAAGTTCAAGAAACTCCAATAGACATTACAGAGACACCTAGTCTAGACCCACAACCGATAACTCATAATGATGAGCTATCAGTTGAACCTAAAACAACACCACTTCTTCGTAGGTCTGATAGGACACGCAATATTCCAGAGAGATACGGATTTCTCATAAGTGAATCGAACGACGTGTACTCATTAACAATGATGAACCTATCAATTATGAAGATGTTCTGAATAATTCAGAAAGGGATAAATGGCTTGAAGCCAAGAAGTCGGAAATGGATTCCATGTACAAAAATCAAGTATGGGACTTGGTTAACCCACCTGAAGGGATTAAGCCCATAGGGTGCAAGTGGGTTTTCAAGAAGAAAAACTGACATGGAAGGTAATGTTGTTACCTTTAAGGCTAGATTAGTGGCAAAAGGATATCGTCAGAAACAAGGAATTGATTATGACGAAACATATTCGCCAGTAGCAATGCTTAAATCCATTCGGATGCTCCTGGCCATAGCAGCTCATTATGATTATGAGATATGACAAATGGATGTGAAAACAACTTTCCTTAATGGAAACCTGCATGAGGATGTATACATGATACAACCTGAAGGTTTCACAACGGTTGATAAAACCAAAGTATGCATGCTTCGACGATCCATATATGGACTAAAGCAAGCATCCAGGAGCTGGAACATCCGTTTTGATGAGACAATCAAAGAGTTTGATTTCTCACAAAATCCTGACGAACCTTGTGTGTACAAGAAGGTTAGTGGGAGTGCAGTCGTATTCCTAATGTTATATGTCGATGACATATTACTTATAGGAAACGATATATCAGTCTTACAGTCAGTTAAAATTTGGTTGTCCAAAACTTTCTCCATGAAAGACCTGGGAGAAGCAACCTATATCCTTGGGATTAGAATCTATAGAGATAGATCAAAACGATTGCTTGGTCTTTCGCAGTCTACATATATAGACCGGGTGCTAAAAGAAAGCATGTCGGAATCCAAGAAAGGTTACCTTCCCATCAGGCATGGGATCAACCATTCAAAGTCTATGTGTCCACGCACAGAAGACGAGAGGATTTGCATGAATAAGATTCCTTATGCATCCGCGATAGGATCTATCATGTATGCTATGTTATGTACTAGGCCCGATGTATCGTATGCTCTGAGCGTCACAAGCAGATACCAGTCTGATCCAGGAATGGATCATTGGGCGGCTGTCAAGACAATCCTTAGGTACTTAAGAAGAACTAAGGATGTGTTCCTTCCTAATATATAGAGAAGGAGATATGATAATACGTGGGTATACAGATGCCAGTTTCCAGACAGATAAGGATGACTCCAAATCTCAGTCCGGATACGTGTTTAATTTGAATGGAGGCGCAATAAGTTGGAAGAGTTCCAAACAAGACACCGTAGCGGATTCTACCACGAAAGTGGAATATATTAAAGCTTCGAAAGCAGCAAAGGAAGCAGTCTGGATCAAGAAGTTTGTCTCAAAACTTGGTGTGGTTCCAACCAATGATGAAGCAGTGCCGGTTTACTGCGACAACAATGGAGCTATTGCACAAGCAATGGAACCAAGGTCTCATCAGCGATCCAAACATGTGCTTCGCCGATATCATCTGATCAGAGAGATTATAAGTAAGAATGATATACAAATTGAGAAAATTTCCACTGAAAGGAATTTAGCGGATCCTTTAACTAAGGTCGTGCCTCAAAGCAAGTTTGAGGGTCATGTTAGAGCCTGTGGTATTGGATACCGTAACGATTGGCATTAGGCCAAGTGGGAGTTTGTTAGTAATATGAGAGAAGTGTCCTAAGGCAATCGTCTTATGAATGTAATCATTTATTTTAATAAATGAATATTCACTATTTGAGTATACATGTTTATGTATTTGATTGAGATCTTAAACTCATTTACTGAATGTCCGCAATACAATTCACAGCATGAGAGAATTTGTGATGAATTCACAACTAGTGATTATCTCTACATGTGCAATTGTGAAGTATTGAAATTGTCCCTAGTCGATGAATTGATAAATACGGACACTATCAATTCTGTTGAGACTAGCATGGGTTATTCT
>JAGFNQ010008818.1:0-79657 GCA_024364735.1 Boesenbergia rotunda | reverse complement strand
CAGCAACCCTTGCTCCATTGCCTACCCGTAGGTCCACCTCACCCTTGGCCAAAGCCCTGCTATTTCTCAGCGCCTGCACATTAGTACAAATGTGAGAAGCACACCCAGTATCTAATACCCATGATGTAGAAATAGAAAGGTTGACTTCTATAACATTTATACCTGAAGTCACTTCGAACCGCTCATGCCTTGCCTGCCCTTGATATAATTGCTTGAGGTGGTCAATCATATCGTAGGCATTCATGTTCTCGTGTTGCTTCTGATGCTCAGAGAACATGCAGCATAGCATTAGGCACGACACGTCTAACGCGTCGTCTTGATGCTTCTGATGAGCATCTCTAACGCTACGGATGGCTGAGGGTGGTGGTGCTTCAGGAACTGCTTGCTCTAGAACGTACAGCTTACGTTCCTGTTTGAGGACTATCCTCAAGTTCCTGTACCAGTCCAGGAAATTAGCTCCAGTGAGCTTGTCCCTCTCAAGGACAGATCGCAGAGAGAGAGTGTTCGTGTTTGACATGGTAATCTACAACATAAATGCAGAAAATAAATATCCACCATTGTATCATATTTATCATTTAACTAGGCCTTTAATTAAATGATGCTCCCACTGAATTATAGGGCTTTGGTAGAATCGAGTCATAGATGTGGTAAAACCACACTACTAGATCCACACCAACTAACTATAATTCTCGTAGGTCAAGATCCACATCATACTACGCCTTGAGTTAGCTTTGGCTAAATCACCCAAGACATAGTATGATCGGTAGGTACCAATTACCAATTACATCTCTATGCAACTCTTGTTTATAGGATCAAGAATTAACATTTATGAATAATCTTGAGTTAGCTTTGGCTAAATCGCCCAAGACTATTGATAAATGCGATCTTGTCCTACCTTTCCAACTATTGGAATATGCCTATAGTTAGGCTCGATCCAATTGAGCTAACTAGTTACTCAATCTAATTGAGCTCAATCTAACCCAAGCGTGATAGGCGGGACCAAGGTTGTCCCTCCGCATCCCACCAAGATTAAATGCATTGCTCTGCTTTGGCAGATTCAACAATTGCATATAATCATGGTAGTGATGGGTATCAAGGCTCGTTAGGCATATACGAGTTGATTTCGATTTAGATCTAATCTAATCGATGATGTGCATCGTATATAGGCATTTATTAAATCTAATTTAACCTAAATGTGTACTAGGTGCACATCAAAATGTGGTTCCCACATTACATGTGCATCACATACACTCATGTATATTCTATTCTATACTAACATGCATCGCATACATATAAGCAAAAATAAAATATACAAGAAAATTAAGTGTGATTAGTCATGGCCCTACTAAGATCTTCTCAAGCCAATGAGAAGATCTTTTGGTCAACCTAGGGTCTAGGCAGCAGCTTCTCCAAGCTCCTCCTTCCAGAACCCTATGTGTTGTCGGCTTGCTTCCCATGAGTCCGTCTTCTCCAGAATTGCCTTCATCGTTAATTTTGTACATTACAAAATTTATACTCGAGTTACATTCGAGTCTTAAAATAATTTTAACAGAAATAATAATAAAAAAAAACCGACACACAGGTCGCAATCACAATACAACACCCACAACACAAATAACGGCACGTAGGCCGTAATATGAATTATACACATATTTTAATCTAATTAAAATAGGGTTTTGGGCCATGATCATCACACTTCTGTACATAATTCAAAATTATGTAATTTTATAAATTTTATACAATTTTTCTACTGATTTTTAGAATTTTTCCGAGTCACAACTCCGCGGCGGTCCCGGTAAGCGGGTTTCGGGCGTAATCGCGAGACCAGGCCCCTTGCGGGGTTAGGGGCAGCGCCCCTACTCGTGAAATAACCTTCACGAGTGTCTTCTTGCGATTATACAGTGCCTTAACCCGCTGTCCCAAAAACCATTTGGGCGAAACTTGCCGTTTCGGAGAAGTTTTTCTCGGTGGCCAAGTCTACAAGTGCTTCGCACTCGTCGCTTTGCCTCTACGAGAAAAATTACTCAAAAATCCTAAAATTTAGAAAAATCACAGAAGCATATATTTATCTAAATTTTGTATCTAATACAAAAAAATAAAAACAAAACGAGCACAAGCTTCGCTCGTGGCTCTGATACCACTGTAGGGTTTTTCGGGCCACGAAAACCGCTTTTTCGCGTCGCGGAAACCCCGAAAGCCCCAATAGCAAGGATCCGAGCGAAGAAAGCCATTTCAAAAATTACGAGTGCTCGTTTACATGCTTCAAAACCCGATCTACTCCTAGATCTAAAAGGGATAAACATTTTACCTTTGATGCGTGCCCCGTTTAATCCCGTTCGCTCCTTTGGATGTCGAATCTCTAGGACGTCAAGTGCCGTCCCTCTAGAAGTATCCACGCGAACAAAAGTAGATGGATGAAATCCTTTAGGTGTGCTAGCACCTTGTAGGATTCGGCCAAGAGGAGAAGAGGAAGAAGAACTCCAACAATTGGAGAGGAAGAAGAGAAGACACCACCTGATGGAAAAATGAAACAAAAACCCTTTTTGTTCTCCCATGGTGGCCGGCCACTTAATGGCCATTAATGGCCATTAAGTGGCCGGCCATAATTGCCACTAATGGCCATTAGGTGGCCTTCCTTAATCCCCTTTCAATTTGAATTCAAATTCAAATGGGGGGGAAACCAAGCCAAGTCATCACTTGGTCAAGTCAAGGTGAGGTGGCCTTTTGGTCAAGTCAAACTTACCTTTTATGGAATTTCCATATTTAGTCAAGTCAAACTTGACTCCATTTCTTCTCCCATGTCAAGTCTAACTTGAAGTGGAACCAAGTCAAGTCAAACTTGATTTGGATTTGGGTCAAGTCAAACTTGCCTTTTATGGACTTTCCATATTTAGTCAAGTCAAACTTGACTCCATTTCTTCTCCCATGTCAAGTCTAACTTGAAGTGGAACCAAGTCAAGTCAAACTTGATTTGGGTTTGGGTCAAGTCAAACTTGCCTTTTATGGACTTTCCATATTTAGCCAAGTCAAACTTGACTTCATTTTTCTCCATCTATTTGTTCTTTGCGTGTGACCCTATAGGTTCTTGTAACGTTGGCAATGCTTCTAACCTCTTAGAAACATAAGCAATGAGCGGTATCTAGCAACACATCATTGCTACCCAAGTTACAAGAATGTTGAGATCCAACATCACCAATGTGACTAATAATTGTGACCATCACAATATTTGACAACGTCCTTCTATCCTCGATATCTGGATTGATCTTTCATGAGGCATAGACCGTGTCATCCTCCAATCAATCTATGTGTCTTGAACTCCAAGTAGACTCACTATAATCAAATAAGCTCAATATCTCATATTGCCTTATTTGGGCATGGTCATGCACTTAGTGATCTCACTCTATCAAGACTATGATATCTCTCCCGTCATATAGGAGGGATAGATCCCATCTACATCACTCACATCCGTCCGCATAATTTGTTACATACCCAGTAATCGCCTTTATAGTCCACCCAGTTACGGGTGACGTTTGACGAAACCAAAGTACATAACTCCTTATGTAGGGAACTATGGTGACTTCAGGTCTAAGGACTAATAGTCATACTAATAGTCACATGAGAAAGTATATGACACTCATATAACGATCCATGATACTTTCTCATGGTGGGTCATTCAGTATACATTCTCTAATGTATACCCATGTGTCAACTTGATATCTCATATCCATGACTTGTGAGATCAAGTCATCATGTTGACCTACATGCTAGTCTCTATGCATTAACATTGTCCTTGAATGTTAATACTTGACTAGGAATAATTAAGAGTAGTGTTCTCTATATCATCTCACTATCGATTCAACTAATCGATTGATATAGATAAGAACCTTCTACTCAAGGACGTTATTATACTAAGTTATTTAGCACCAATACACATAAGTACAATAACCATAAGAAATGTCTTTATATATAAGAAATATATATACAAGAATATGATACATTGAGTCCAAAAAGTAATCATCATATGATTGGCTCTAGGGCTCTCACTAACATTCAGAAGGTACTCTAGCAGCCTCTCCTTGCGCTTGCGATCACGAAGCTGGGCTTGCTTAGCCCGCACCACTCGTTCTTGTGCCTGAACCACCTCAGAGTTGGTCGAGACAATATGCGCTTTGGCGGTCTCCAGCTCCTCTTGAGTCTGACGCAATAAGTCCTGGAGGCCTATAACTTCTACCCTCAAGCTATTCAAGGAGTCGTCGTCAGAAATCAGCTGAGTGTGCCGGAGCTGGGCTTCGAGGTCTTCTACACATCGCTCGGCATGGTACCGGGCCTTGGCGTGGTTCAGCATGGACACACACATGTTGTAACATTGGGGCCAAGCATGCCAAAGAAACGACGCGGTGACACGGTAGCTGCAGGAATAGTAAGATACGCAACAACCCGCAAACATGTACCTGGGTGGCTGTAGCCATGAAGTCATCCGCCCAAGCGCTGGGAGCAACCGAGCCACCTGCCCGCAAGCCAGCCATAAACTTATCTGCTACTGTGTCATATAGCCGGACATCTCGCGACCGTATGGAGGCAGTGCCGCTCGGTATCGCCATGCTCAAGAGCCAGTCGGATAGCGAAGGCGGCAACATGTGCAGCAAATCTTCGCCTGTTGGTCCTTCCAGCCGGGCCGGGGATGCCTCCTCCGGAGGGATCACAGGTAACTCCATCAGTAATACTAAAGGAGAAGGGGGTGGAAATGCTAGGAGGTCAGCCATCGGCGCTTTTCCCCTTTGTCTTTTGCAGGGCCGACTGGAAAAAGCCCTCAAGGGATCGGCCGAGTGGGGCACAGATTCATCACCCCTAGGGTGCTGCAACGAACGACTCAGAAGCCGGGTATCCTCTGAACCAAACCAAGGGGTTCCCTCACCTTCAGACATAGGGGCAAGGGAACCAAAGTCAGAGAGAGTTGCCTCATGCTCCGCAAGCTGCTCGACTCGTTGCCCCGAGGTGTACACTTTCCACTCCTCCAACAGCTTCTGGATGCGCGCCTCCATCTCATCAGCCCTCAATTCGTAACCCTCTTCGGGGGCAGCAGAATACATCATCTCGGCTATCTAACTGTAACGCCCCAAAATTTCCATTTTTAGTTCTTAAAGTCCTTAGAATTATTTAAAAATGGTTTAGAAATATTCTAGATATTTTTAGGGATTTTTAGAATATTTTTATGGAATTTTTCGAGTCCATTTAGTATATTTAAAAAAGAAAAAACGTTTAAGGGCAGCAAGGGGTTCGAACCCGCGACCAGCACGAAACCAGGCAAGCGCGCGACCAGCCAAGCTAGGATATCAAGCACAACAAAGGGTGGAGAGACATATATTTAAGTTGTGGTTAGGTCAATCCGCCCCATGAATATAAATAGATAAGTTAAGAGAGGAAATTGGATTTTTTGGTTTTCTCTCTTCCTCACCCTAGCCGCGCGACCCTTCCCCTCTCCTCTCTTGGGCGAAACAACACCAAGGCCAAGAGGGCCGGCCAAGGCTCTCCTCCGAGAGATATTCCTATATTCGGGATCCCCGCGACGAGAGGAACGCGTAGGCGCGAAGAATTCTCCGAGATCTCAAGTTTCTCCCGAGTCCTAGACGTCAATCTTGGTTGTAAGTCCAAGATATCAATGTAAGTACTGCTCACCTGCAGTAAGAGGCGGTTTTTCCGCGAGAATTTCCCTTAAAAGTTTTTAAAAAGAGATATTTACTTCTTGTTAAGATTTTTGCATGTGATCTTAGTTCATTATATGCTTATATATTTTATTGAGTACCCTATATGAGGTTAGGGTCCAAGAAAAGCTATGAGAAAAGAAAAGAGAAGATAAAGATAAGAAAAGAAAAGGCCAAGGCCTTAAGAAATCCCCAAAAGTCAAGACTTAGGGATTTTAGCACGCAAGGTGCTCGAGAAAATGCCAAGGCATTTACAGATAAGAAAGAAAAGAAAGAAAAGCTATTTTATTTTCTAAGGCCAGTACCCGGCGTCCAAGGGCGTCGTTAAAGAAATCCAGGTGTCCAATTCCAAGGTCTTGGCCCTGGTAGACCAAGGTCTGCTCTATTAGGATTGGTGGCTCGCTACCCCAACCTTTTAGGGAACGCGCATCAGATGGGTCAAGTCAGAAGCAACATTGTGTTGCTCTCTCCACGACCGAAACAGAATATATCGTCATGGGAGAGAGCGTTTCACAATTATTTTAGATGATTCACACTTTGGAAGACTATGAATTGAGTTACAAAAGTATGCAAGTGTTGTGTGACAATATTAGCACAATTAACCTAACCAAGAATCCAGTCCATCATTCTAAGACCAAACATATTTAAGTATGTCACCACTTCATTAGGAATCATGTTCCTAGGGTAGATATTGTACTCTCACATGTAGAGTCCAAGTCAAACCTCGCTGACATTTTCACTAAACCACTTCCCGAAAATGAGTTTAGTTTCTTAAGAAGGGAGTTGGGAATGTGTCGCACTTCATAGTTTCCATAATGCATTCAAAACGCTTCATGATAATTTCAAATTGTTGGGAAATAATTGGGTAACTTTGGGGACATCTCACACAAACTATAAGGTTTACCAAAACGTTTTTGTTTGCTAGAAATGGGGTGAGATGCTAGGATCAACTAAATTTCTCAAAATGTCAATGCATCCCTTGAGAAATTAAGTTGACGAGATAAAAATCACTTCGGTGACCAAGTATAGGGAAAACCTATGCATAACATATGTGTATTTGGCTCCATGATCATACTTGCACATTCCAATCAAGAAAACTTGATTGGAATCTTGAATTTGGCACAATCTTGGTTAACACTTGTTTGAATGATTGTTGATTGAGTTTGACTCCACTTGGATGGAGCAAAGTGTTTGTTCAAACCATAAGGACCCTTGATCCTTATTTAGGGATCAATTTTAGTCAAGGAATCACTTCCAAATTCGATATCTTTCATCAGATTCCTTCAAAAATCATGTGAAAGTCTGAAGCTGAAAGTTTCAGATCGTATCAAGGAATTTCAGGAACCCTGATCGGTCACTGGACCGATCAGGCATAACGCTGATCGGTCCCCGGACCGATCTGGCTACCTCCTGAGTTGATCGGTCCACAGACCGATCAGAGGGATCAGTCGAGACTTTGCGAACTCTCGGCTAAATATTCTGTGCTAGCCTGGATCGGTCCCCGGACCGATCTAGCACATTGTAGTGATCGGTCCAGAGACCGATCAGGAGGGCTTCTCGAAAATCATCTGACCCTACTGTTCGCTTCCTGATCGATCAGCCGATCGATCAAGAGTCTGCCTGATCGGTCTCCCGACCGATCAGGACCAGGCCAGTCCGATCAGGCCAGAGCATGACCGATCAGGACCAGGCCAGTCCGATCAGGCCAGAGCCTGATTGGTCTGGATCCTATCAGATCGAACGGTGATCCGTTCAACTGCATTAAAGTGCGATTGGTGGACCGATCCACCAACCGTTTTAATCACGATTCTTTTCTACTCCTAAGCCCTAGCCGACCAAAACCCCTCAGCGCCGAACCCTATTCCTCCTCACTTGCGCGTGCAATCTCTTCCTTCCTTGTTGTGCGATCTTCTCTGCGAGTGCGGTCATCTTCATTTGCGCGAGAGCTCTTGTCCTTGCTGTTGGTGGTGTTAACAACTGCTAGCTTGCGATCCTCCCTTACGCAAAGGTTCAGAAAGGAGTTTACTCTCAACCTTCAAGAACTTCTTCCATGGCACCTAAGTAAGTTCTCTTTGGTTAGTCTTCTTTTCGACTCAGTTCATAGATTATGTATTTGAGCCTAACCATGTTTTTGATGTTGTGCCGTGACCTCTTGTTTTGGTCGTGGCCTATTGTTGTCATGTCTTACCTTTGTTTAAACGTCTTATCATATGATTATCACTCTATGATCAAATCATGGGTCCTTGATTAACTTGTGTTCTTGTGATCAACTCAATCTTGCTCACTTGATTATCCTGTGCCATGATCAAATCTATCTTCATGATTTCTTCACATCTTTAGAAAACCTTCTAAGAGTAATGATTCCGCAGAGGGCAGCTCAAAGGGCAAAGGCCCCTCATCATCTACACCTTCGTCGGGATCTCCACCACCTCCACATACAAGATTTCAGAGTATTAGTCTTGCTCTAAAATTCCAATGGCACAACTTCGAACTCTTGTCATGTCGAACTGTAGACCAAACTTTTATCTACGAACATTGTCCAACAGTTCGACAAAGTATTGAATATTATAATCTTCAACACATTCTGTACCTTGAGGGGCCTATCAACCTTGATTTGGTCTCTGAATTCTACAACAACATGATCAGTGGGGAGGGTACGGGGTGGAAAAGCCGTGTTGCCAGTGTCGACCTCGACTTTAATCGATCTATTTTCACTGACTTCCTTGGCTGTCGCCGGTCAGAAAATGATTTTTCTCGCTACCCTTTTCTTCCTGATCCTCTTCCGGTTCCCTTTGATGGAGTCACTTCTGATTCCATCTATGAGTATTTTCTAGGCCATTCCAAGCCAAGGGGTTCCGATGAGCACACCCGTGATTTTCCCATATTTTCTGCTCTTCGTCTTTCCCCTGTTGACTATGTTTTGTTTAAGATCATCACTAATTGTCTCCTTCCAACTACTTCGAAACACTTAGATGAGATTCACCCGTTCCACTGCTTGATGCTCTATGGGATGCATCAGCAGTTAGACTTTGATCCAGTGGCATCAGTCTATTTCTCCATCATTGTCCACAGTCTGATACACGGTCAGACAGTCTACATGCCTTTTGGCCACATCATTACTGCCTGGCTCCAGTCCGTAGGTATCGATGTCTCACAGGGCTGCATTCTGCCCATGGTTCGCCAGGACTGCCGTCTGGATCGTCGCATGCTCGCTCAGTCTGGCATTGTTGTCGGACCGCAGGGGTTAAGGTGGAAGAATCAACGTCATGAGGGGGAGTCATCAGGAGCAGTCCCTGATCAGGAGCCATCCACTGGTGCTGAGGACTATGATGAGTGGGCTCCTGATCTACGTTGGCAGGTTGCAGAATTAGAGCAATTGATGCAGCGCGAGCTACACATTTCCGAGATCTGGCACCAGGAGGTCAGCTCGGAGTTTCAGTCTTTCGATCGCCGGCTCGACGCTCTTGCATCCGACATCTCTGAGATCAGCTCACTACAGGACACATGGTATGAGGAGTGGTCTCATCATACATTTCCTGATGGTGCGTCTCCCAGTGTCACTTCACCAAGGGATATCATATACATTGATGATTCAGATGATGATCCAATTGACGGTTGACGGCTCTCTGTTCTTGTTTGCTGATTTCTGACTATTTGACGGATGTGTCCGTTCTGACTTTTACATGTTGTGGCATGATATTAACTTTGATGAATTGACTTGCATTGAACTATTTGTCCGGATGTTGGCTTATATATGAGTTCACATGAGTACTCTCTATTTATATGTCTCATTCATGCTTATGATGCCATGTTCATATGATACATATGTTTGTATTACCATGCCCTACTCTTGTCATATGTGTTCATATGTTTATCAAAAATCAATCAAATCTTTATTGTTTTGGGATACCCCTAGGGTTTAGGGGGAGTATGGTTAAACTTAACAGCCCCTCTAGACCCTTTTCGGTGTTCGACAAAGGGGGAGAGTGTTGGTTGATTAAGTTTAGGATGATTATATTGTAGGCGGAGGATCTTGATTCCCCTATGATTCTGAAAGTTGAGAAATTGATTGAGTATCCATAAACTTAAAATTGGATTGTCAAATAACAAAAAGGGGGAGATTGTTGATGCAGTCTGACCCTGATTGTTGTTTTGGTGTTGACATCGATTTTAGTTTAGGTTAATGGTTATGATGGTTATGATGGTTATGATGATTATGTTTAAGTCCTGATCGGGGATTAGGCATGGTATGGAAAATCCTAGCTTGGAGGGCTAGGTGTTGGAAAATCCTAACCTGGAGGGTTAGGTGTGAAAAATCCTAGCTTAGAGGGATAGGTGTCGAAAAGTCCTAATTCGGAAGGGTTAGGTGAAAAGTCCTAACTTGGAGGGTTAGGTGAAAAATCCTAGCTTGGAGGGCTAGGTAAAAAGTCCTAACTTGGAGGGTTAGGTGAAAAATCCTAGCTTGGAGGGCTAGGTGTGGAAAAGGTCTAACTCGGAAGGGTTGGGTGAAAAGTCTTAGCTTAGAGGGCTAGGTGAAAGTCTTAACTTGGAAGGTTAGGTGAAAAGTCCCAATTTGGAGGGTTAGATGAAAAAATCCTAGCTTGGAAGGCTAGGTCTACGTCCCTGGATCGTTCTGGTGACCGATCAGGGAGGTTGGCACGCTGCTCCTTAGTGGATCGGTCTGGTGACTGATCCAGCAATGACTGATCGATCTGGTGACCGATCAGGGAGCAGGCTGTTGCCTTGTTGCTTGGCTCCTGATCGGTCCGGTGACCGATCAGGGAGCAGGCAGCTTCCTCACTGCCTCAGTCCTGATCGGTCTGGTGACCGATCAGGGAGTGAACAGTGAGTTGAGTCCCCCCGCGGATCAGCTCCTGAACGGTCCGGTAACCGATCAAGGACTTAGGATTTGATTTCCGAGATTACTGTTCATCAGACCTGATCGGTCTGAGTGACCGATCAGACTTCACTCTGATCGGTCTGGTGACCGATCAGGCATCACTCTGATCGGTCCGGTGACCGATCAGGCTTGTGTTGCCGCGAGAGCTGGGAGTCCCAGCGAAGCGGTGGATCGGTCAGGTGACCGAGCCACGAGCCCTGGATCGGTCCGGTGACCGATTACTTTAATTCAAATTACGTTGTCAGACGCTCTGATCGTGTCTGAGCATATCTGATACACTGCGCCTGATCTCTGATGTTTGATTTTCTAGTTGATATGCTGCTCTAATGATCTGATTAAGCTACAGGTGACAGGGAATGATTCAAACACTCAAGGAGAAGTCAATGGAGGCTTTCCTTAGAGCAGGTTTGTCCGTTTTCCATCTCAGGTTGCAACGGCTGGAGCTGCTGACTGGAGCTTGGCTGAGGGAAGCTCAGGGAGTCCAGGGAGAGCTCAGTGGTAGCTGGCAGTGGCAGGTAAGCAACTGGAAGCTGCAGGAGATGTTGTCACCTGGTGCTGAGTGGAGAAACAAAAGAGCGCAAGAAAGCTTCGTTGAAGCAGAGTTCGCGAATACAGTTTCTAGCTTGAGTTCTTGCGGCGCCTTAGTGTTCTCCACAACTTGCTTGCGTGTTCTGCTGTTCCATCATTCCTGATCAAGCTCTTGAGATCTGAGAAGCAACCACTTCTTGCTTGAGCACTTGGAGGAAGGAACAAGAGGCTTGAAGTCCAACAGCGAGAAGACACGGAGAAAGGGATTCTTGCTTGAGATCGTCGCTGGGTGGAGCTTGGAGAAGCCTGCTGTGTTCTTGTCTTTGCTAAGTGCTAAGTAAGATCTTCTTTGTGTTTCATTGTGCTTAAAACCTATATCTTGATTGAAACGCGCTGTGGAGAGGTTTCTCCACCGAGAAGGAGGTTGCTTTCTATCCGGTCTTAACTGGGGCTTGATCTGCCGACGATCAAGGGATCGCCCACCTTAAGGGCACGCTAAGGAGTAGGGGCAAGTTATCCCTGAACCTTGTAAACCCTCCTTGTTAGCGATCTTGGTAGTTGTGTTTGTTTGCTTTCGTTTTCTGTTTTTGTTTTCTGCACTTCTTTGTTTCCATTGTTTCTTCCGCTGTGCTACTGATAAATTTGAGTTCAGAAATTCGATAAGTCCCTAAGTCCAAGTGTTTAGCTATATTCACCCCCCCCCCCTCTCTAGCCATCCGGGTTCCAACACAGTCGACCTGTTGTGCCACACTCAATCACTCATGAGTAGTGGATGTTGGAGTTGTAAGCAAGTGGTTAACACACGCTCCGTTATTTTCGAGGGATAGCAGAGCTGTTGGTGGCTTCCCGCTTTTTCTTGGAGTTTTGGAATAGTTGACTCCTTAGCATCCTGACTACTCATCCACTTATAATAGTGATATTTGTTGAAGTGCGTACAGTTGTCACAGCTCTATCCACTCAGCCTCATAGATGTGATGTGCTGCGGCTTGATTGGTGATAGGGGTCACATATATCATTGCATCATGTGTATTTATTACAACATGCATTTTCTTGTGTTTACTGCATTTGTATGACCTATGATTGTTGCATTTAGTTGACATACATGTATGGTTTATTATGGCACTGTCATTCCATTTTACACATGCCTATATGTTACTCTGTTTCGGAGACTGTATACTGTTATTTCTATTTTCTTGTTATACATTTTATTATGTCATACATTTATCTATTCATTATACCCACAGAGATCAAGCCTGGACTCACCACTCCTTGCCTCTAGTTTTGTTTTAGGAAATTGAAAGCTACGTCTCATGTCGCTAGGAGATGATCTAGTTGTCAGTCCCCGGTCTTTGTGGACTTTAGATTTTACGCATTTTATTTATTTTTTATACGGAGTTTATTATCCTTAGTATTTATTTATTTTTAAGATTAATAACTGTGTGGATGTGAATTTTATTATTTTAGTATTGTTGTCAACCGTGTGTGGCTGTGCCATTATATATTGTTGAGATGGATATAGATAAATTTCAAATTGTCTGCCGTATAAGGGAGATGTTATCCAATTTTCGAGAAGGCATGTGCCTCTAGATGTGTGACAACTGGTGTCAGTTGGATTCGAATGTTGGGATATAATGTTCAAATTCGACATCTGTTAGTCGACTAGTGTTAGCACCAGTCGACTAGTATCAGCTGAATCAGCAAACGAGTTCTATTTAAAAGAACTCGGTTTATTTGAGCAAGGTTGATGAAATAAGCTTGATTAAAGCTTATTAGTAGTCTACTTGTGCTCTAGAATTTTTGATGAGGTTGTGGTGAGGTTGTTGGATCTCGGATGGCTAGAGAGGGGGGGGTGAATATAGCCAAACACTTGGACTTTAAGCTTTTATCAGAGTTCTGCACTTCAAGCGTTAGTAGCACAGCGGAACCACAATAAACAGAGTATGCAGAAGATCAAAACCCTGAACTATGAGCAAACACAAGAACGCTAACAAGAGGATTTACAAAGTTCGGGGATAACTTGCCCCTACTCCTTGGCGTGCCCTTAAGGTGGGTGATCTCTTGATCGTCGGCAGATCAAGCCCCGGTAAACACCGGATAGAAAGCAACCTCCTTCTCGATGGAGTAACCTCCCCACAACGTTTCAATCAAGGATATATTTTAAGCACAATGAAACACAAGAAAGATCTTACTTAGCACTTGGCACAGACAAGAACACAGCAAGCTTCTCCCGAGCTCCACCCAGCGACGATCTCACGCAAGAATCCTTTCTTCGTGTCTTCTCGCTGTTGGACTCAAAGCCTCTTGTTCCTTCCTCCAAGCACTCAAGTAAGAGACGGTTGTTTCATTGATTGCAGATGCTTGCTCAAGATGATGAAACTTCAGAACACACAAGCAAAGTGTGGAGAACACAAATGCGCAGCAAGAACTCAAGCCAGAAGATGATTCAGCGAACTCTACTCTACTCTTCTCCTCTACGCCCTTTTGTTTCTCCACTGAGCACAGGCGACGCCATCTCACAGCAGCCTCCAGCTACTTACCTGCCAACGCCAGCTACCACTGAGCTCTCCCTGGACTCCCTGAGCTTCCCTCAGCCAAGTTCCAGTCAACAGCTCCAGTCTGCAGCTCCAGCCGTTACAACCTGAGATGAAAAACGGACAAACCTACTCCAAGGAAAGGCTACCATTGACTCTCCTTGAGTGTTTGAATCCTTCTCTGTCACCTGCAGCTTAATCAGATCATTAGAGCATTATATCAAACAGAAAATCAAGCATCAGAGATTAAGCGCAGAGAATCGGATACGTTCAGACGCGATCAGAGCGTCTGACAGTGCATTTTGAATTAAAGTGATCGGTCACTGGACCGATCAGAGGGTCTCCTGATCGGTCACCAGACCGATCAGGCTAGGTTCAAACCGATCAGGCTAGGTTCAGACCGATCAGGCTCCGTCCTGATCGGTCCCCAACGCTCAATCAGAAATCGCGATTTCTTTGGAACTCTCCTGGACCGATCACCAGACCGATCCCAGGTTGTGGATCGATCACCAGATCGATCCACCCTTTTGCCGGGCGATTTCTGAGCTTCGCAGTCCAAACCTCCTGATCGGTCACCCGACCGATCAGGGAGCCTCCTGATTGGTCACAAGACCGATCAGGTCATGACCAGACCGATCAGGCTCCGTCCTGATCGATCATAGTGAGGAACACGCGACGCTGAATCGTTCTCCAGAACGATCTGCAAGTGATCCAGATCGGTCACCAGACTGATCAGGAGAAGATCAGCAAGGGAACTCAACCTCACTGTGTGCTCCCTGATCGGTCACCAGACCAATCAGGAGCCAAGCAGTGGGTGAAACGCATACTCCCTGATCGGTTACCAGACCGATCAGTCATCGCTGGATCGGTTACCAGACCGATCACCAGACCGATCCACGAAAGAGCACCGTGCCAACTCCCTGATCGGTCACCAGACCGATCCAGGAGCTCCAACCTAGCCCTCCAAGCTAGGACTTTTTCACCTAACCCTCCAAGTTGGGAATTTTCACCTAACCCTCCATGTTAGGACTTTTCACCTAGCCCTTCAAGCTAGGACTTTTCACCCAACTCTTCCGAATTAGGACTTTCCAAACCTAGCCCTCCAAGCTAGGACTTGACCCTCCAAGCCAGGACTTTTTTACCTAACCCTCCAAGTTGGGACTTTTCACCTAACCCTCCAAGTTAGGACTTTTCACCTAGCCCTCCAAGCTAGGAATTTTCACCCAACCATTCCGAATTAGGACTTTTCAACACCTAGCCCTCCAAGCTAGGATTTTTCACACCTAACCCTCCAGGTTAGGATTTTTCAATACCGAGCCCTCCAAGCTAGGATTTTCCATAACATGCCTAATCCCTAATCAGGACTTAACCATAATCATAATCATCAACCTAAATTAAAATCGGTGTCAACACCAAAACAACAATCAGGGTTAGACTGCATCAACAGAGGTTTCTCTACCCACAAGGAGCGACAGAGCTAGCTAGAGGTTTTCCGGGAAGCCGTCCATCGACGATCGGGATCGTCCACCTTACGGACAACTGTGGAGTAGGAGCGTCATCTGTTACGCCCCGAAAGAGAGGTGTCGCTAGTCCAATATACAATCGGAGAGCATCTCCCCTGTACGACGGAGAATTTGGAACATTTATAAAACACCACGCAATATATATATAGCCTCAAGTTTCAAATCAAAACATATAAATGGTCAATCCCAGCCGAAACATATAAAAGTAAATGCATCACAGTAATAAAAAAGCATAACACTCACCTGAGTTGCCCTCTGTGCAGGCGAGTAGCAAAGCATCGCATGAAGTCCAACAGAGGACTCAAAAATAGAAATCACGCACCAAATACAGTACAATACAAGTCCGCGATGTAAAACAAATATAGAATAAGGAGTATGTTATAATAGAAAACATAAACTCGCGAAAGAACCCAGAGCGAGAGTCATCGAGACCTGGTATTGGCAACTAAGGCTTCCCTGGCGATCAATCAACTTGAAAATAGAAATAGGGTGACAGCTAATGAGTCCAAGTGGACTCTACTAATATAGAGATAGATATGCATGGCAACATAAATAGCTGTGCAAGCTATAAAAAAATAACAGGATACAGTCTTAAGAGAAATATCAAAATATGCATAACTGAAACTACCGAATGAATATACATACCAGAAATCAGTTTATCTTGATCATAAAAGACTCGTATCATACGAGTAGGTGCAGGGTCATTGACACTAAACACATAATATCTCTTATATGTGCATGACAAACATATACAGTAAACAAGTGCAGTAATCACAATCAAATGCACAAATGCATCATATGCACATGATGCAATGTTATGAGTCATCCCTAACGCCAGTCAAGCCACCGAGACATGTCGTATGTGTCGGCCGAATGGGTATGGCTGTGACAACTGTATGCACTCTGCCATCACTGGTCCTAAGTGACTGAGTGGACAGGATACTAGTGAAGGACCACCCTCTTACCCCAAGTCATATGGGCGAGCATCGCTCTCATCTTCTTTGATCATTGGAATGAGGAGGAATTCTTCTCTGCTATCACGCTCCAAAACCACTACCCATGAGCATCCAAGCGGAGCAGTACAGAGCAACTACATACACACAACGGTATCTACTAACCCATGAGTAGACGTGTGTACAGATCATATAACTGGTGATGGGCTTATACCATAAGAGATGACGATGATCGCCAGCATGCAACAGTGCAAGGATGATGCATGACTCTTACACATGCAATCCCTCCCGATGATCATACATAACTCAACCTAACATGCATAGGATGACCATATGTGTTGGTGCAAAGTGCATCAGTTATGAACAGTCAACCTCTAGTGTTTCGATGTTTAACAAAAAAAAAAAACCTCTAGTGTTTCGATGTTTAACAAAAAAAAAAAAACCTCTAGTGTTTCGATGTTTAACAATATACTAAGTTTTAATCAAAATGATAAAGGTTTAAACCAAATAGGACCTTATGTTTGGTAGGGTAAATCTAGGTTTGATCAGTTTGACAAAGGATTAGCCAAACAGGATCTGATATTTGGCAGAGTAAATAAAACCAAGGGTTGGTCAAGTTGACCAAGGGATTAAACCAAACTAGACTTGAGGTTTGGTATATTTACTTGAAAGGTGGAAGAGAGAAGTCTAGTCAGGATTAAGATGACTAGCAAAGATCCTAGTGAGTGAAGCTAGATGGAAAAATCCTAGCGAGTGAAACTAGGTGAAAGAAATCCTGATGAGTGAAATTGGGTCCTAGTGAGTGAAGCTAGGTGGAAAAAATCTTGGTAAGTGAAGTTGGGTCCTAGTGAGTGAAGCTAGGTGGAAGAAATCCTGGTGAGTGAAGCTGGGTCATAGTGATTGAAGCTAGGTGGAAGAAATCCTAGTGAATGAAGCTAAGTGGAAGAAATCCTAGTGAATGAAGGTAGGAACTAGTGAGTGAAGCTAGGTGGACGAAGTCCTGGTTGGGGATCAGGCAACGGAGTCTTAGCCGAGCGAGGACTACGGACAGAAGTAGAGACGGGTCGAGGTCGGACGTCTCAAGATCCGGGAGTCTCAGAGGTCGAGCACGAAGTCTTGGTCCGGGAGACTGAGCAAAAGACTTAGCCGAGCGGGGATCGCGGACAGAAGTAGAGACGGGTTGAGGTCGGACATCTCGAGATTCAGGTTCTCGGAGGTTGAGCAAAAGTCCAATCAGAGGTCCCGGTTGGCAAAGGTAACTTCTCCAAGATGGAATAGGTGAGGACGCGTTCCCCGGGAAAGAGAACAATTGGCGTCACTTCGACCTAGGATTTCAGTTGAAGTTCAAAGTCAGAACCAATCAATTAAGGCTTAAGATTATGTGTTTTGTCTTGTGTTTGTTGTTTTGCAAGTACCTAGAGTTGGAAGCAAGATAGGAGAACAAACGCAGAAAAAACAAGTCCTTGGAAGAGGTCTTCCTGGGCGCTTGATTGGTATCAGGCGCCCAGTATACTCTTACCAGGCGCCTGGGAGCTTCCCAGGCGCCTGATTGGTCCCCGACACCTAGGAAGGCATACTTATCCCTGCGCCGATTCAGTTGCAACGGATGAGATTTTGACCGCAGGTTAGGCGCCCCAGAAGCTTATCAGGCGCCCAAGAGCTGACTATAAAAAGGGGTTCGACCCCTCACTTCAAGCAATCAAGTTTTCCATCCGCTTAGTGATTCTGTGTTAAGCAAAAGCGCTACGACGAAGCTTTGCGACCAAGGAGGCTCCAGAAAGAAGTGCACGACGCTTCAGACTTCCGGAAATTCTGCCTCTGGAACCTCTGGAAGAAATGCGCTGCGCAGCACAACGCTTAGTGATTCTGGTTTGCTTTTATTTACAAGCTATGTTTATTTATCATTTTGTGATTGTAATCAAATTGTAAGACGGGTATTCTCCGCCTCCGGAAATTTCGAAAAGGAGACCAATAGTGGACTCACGCCGAGTACATAGGCCTTGGACGTACTGACCCTGAGGGGTTGGGAACCAAGTAAATCAATCCTACGTGTCTGTTGTCTTTCTGTTTTCTTTATTTTATTTTATATTCTGCTGCGTACTAACTTTGATAGAAAGACGATCGAACGACAAAGTTCAGACGATTAAGTTTGAGTCGATATTCACCCCCCCCCCTTCTATCGACCAACACCGATCCCACAATTGTTATCAGAGCAGGTGGCTCTGATCAGACTAACCGCCAAAGAAGTAACAAGGCTAGGAATTGAGGGGGAGCAAGGGTGAATACAGGTATATTTTCAATTATATCAATTTTTAAATTTCACATAATATGTTTTAAGTGTAGGGAGAGAGGACACTACAAAAATCAATGCCCTATTCGTAAGATTCGAACATCACCACCGGCGGCAACGAAGGAATCGGCACTAGGAGTCCGGAGGGATAAAAGTCACATCCGGTGCTTCAAGTGTCAAAAGCAGGGACACTACAAAAACCAATGTCCAACCACGGTAAAGGAGGTACGGAAAGTTAATTTTTGTAAAGATCTTTTTCAAATTCCTGCAAAGTTAAAAATTTCTTCTAATAACTTAGATAATTCTTATGTTGATTTTCCTCCTAAATTAGATTAATTACATAACAAATTAAATGTATTGCATGATAAATTTGCTAATAATGGATCCAACATTGATAATAGTAAAATATTGAATATTAATTCGTTAATCTTTAATATTAATGCTATAATTTTTTAAATTAATTCTAATATTTTAATTAATAATATTTCTATTAATTCTGATAATTCTAAAGATAATAAGAAAATCTTAATTAATAATATTTCTATTAATTCTGATAATTCTAAGAATAATGAGGAAATCTTAATTAATAATATTGATGATAATTATAATATTTCTGAAGATAATATTCAACTTATTTCTGAAGATAATACTATAATCTTAATTAATAATCTTGAAAATTATTCTACCTATTATGAAGATAATAATATAATTTTAATTAATAATTCTAAATATAACTTCGAAGATGAAGATGAATTTATTAAAATTAAAACAATATTTAATAAGACTTACAAAAATTCAAATAAAATAGAAGTATTAAACAAACTTGAAACTTTAAATACAAAAGAAATAATAGATGAATCAGATATTTTTGAATTAATAAAAATGATACAACTAAATTCAAAATTAATCACAAATTTAATAACCTAAATTAATTCTTAACAACTTAAACTTTTATTAATTCTTAACAATTTAAACTTTAATTAATTCTTAACCACTTAAATTTTAATTAATTCTTAAAAACTTAATCATTAATTAACTCTTAATAATTTTAATCAATTCTTAACATCTTAAACTTAAATTAATTCTCAACAACTTAAACTTAAATTAATTTCTTAACAACTTAAATCTTAATTAATTCTTAATTAATACTTAACAACTTAAATCTTAATTAATTCTTAATTAATACTTAACAACTTAAAATCTTAATTAATTAACGATTTAACTTTAATCCTTAATTCAACAATATCCATAAACTAAAATTCAAATTAATTACCTTCAAGTATGAAACTAAATAAAATCTTACCCAACTAAAATATTTAATTTAATAATAATAAATATATCAAAATGGATTGACATATTCGCATGGTTCACACGTTCTGTATCAAATGAGAATTTGATACTTTATTAGAAACCAAATTAAAACTATTTGACCTGATTGATTCATTTATAACTGTCATGCTCATGCATCAGTTTACTTTTGTTTCTTATATATTTGTCATGTCATTTATGTGTACTTTTCTACTTAACTTATAATGGCTAGATAGGAAAATAATAATTTGACACTTGCCTAACCAAATACCAGGATAGGGCGAGATGATAATATGTTAGAAAAGCTTGGGTTAGGAAGTTTAGATGATTGAATCAACACAATTAGTTTTCTATGGATTACATAATTTTCATGAACACCAATTGCAAATGATGTTATATTATTTAAACATTTTATATAAATATTCTCCGTATTTAATTGTATCAAATAAGGTGCGGAAGTTCTTCCTGGCATGTGGCACTCAAAAGTCTTTCAACTCAAGCTTCTCAACATCGTCATATCAAAATTGATAAACTGATTGATTCGAGCTTTCACCGACACACTGTCACACATTTAGGATCTTGGTGATTTTTCAGGGCTACCTGGAAATGCTTCACAGGATTCCAGTATGGCCTGTAACCCCAGCCTGTAAGTTGGGTAAAGAAGATTGACACCAAGTTCCTTCTTTAGTCGAGCATTTGACACACGCTTCTCGCCCCCTACATGAACCTTTTGAGCTTCAGTTTCTTGTGTGTCAACGCTACCTGAGTCATTGAGCACTCCTGGCCATCTTTTCTCAATTAGACGGTGTGCAAAATCAAATACTTCTCGTCGAGGAGTTGGATCATCATCCACAACATTGTATATACTGTGGAAACAAAGCAAGATGTGATACGCAAATCAAGCAGATGCAGTAAGCGTTGCAGATCTCATCCAAAGTTTTCAAGATTCATGAAAAACGAACATGTAAGTTATTTCTTTAGTCACTGCGAAATTCAATGGCAAAATAAGGAATTGCACACCACTCTATGAAAACTCGTCTTCAAAATGAAAGACAAAAACAACATAAAAATGTTTTCATTAGAGAAGACTACCTGCTTAGCATCTTACTAGAGGAAGCAAGACCCTAATTGACAGAATAACCTGCTTAGCATCTTACTAGAGGGAAATAACATAAAAAGTCGAGCTCATGGATTTGGAAGAGGGGAAATATTCTTAAAGATGTATATATACTCACTGATCATGGTGAAATTTACCAAATAATTAAAAGCAGTTTGAAGTTTTAAGAATTGAGAATTAGTGGCATCAAATAAAAGCAAATGTCACTCTAGTAATATGGAAACGCCAGTGAGCAAAGAAATAAAGAAAGAGTTGAAGTTCAATCATCCATACCTTGATGAAGACATACCAAAACTGGCTTTTAACGCTTGATATACATCAGCTACATGGATGCGCGATGTGAAAACCTTATATGCCCTCTCAATCTGACTTTCTGACAAAGAATTTCCTTTCAGGATGGTATCCAAAGCACTGAAATAATCATGATCGGAGACACATCATGGAGCTACAGTTCAGACAAAAGAATAAACAGATAGAAAAGGAGGTTGTCTTTGATCCTAACACTCCAAGTAGACAGAATGGTGATTCAAGAAGCAATTGACTTGTAACAAAATCTAAACTAGTTTAAGTAAACTGAAAAGAGGAAAGCAGGAAGTCCATAACTCACAAGAAAAGGATTGAACTATGATAAAGAATTTTACTAAAAAGTTGGATAAACTTCCACACCTGCCCAAGCTGCAAGGAAACCAGACCTCAGAAACATTCATATTTTGCTCATGAAAATTTTTCAATTTTCCTATGTCCATTTTCTGTTTTACTGCAAAATAAATTGAAAATTAAAAAAAGACATTTATGATCAACATTTTGGCATCATTGTGTGATAAAATTTTATTGCTTATGGAAAATTTTTAATATTTACTAAAAACAACAAAAATGGAAAATGTTAGAACAATAACAAAAATCATAAAATCAAATCATAAACAATGAATGCTTCTGTAATTAAATAAAGTTGATCCTAAAACAATTTTGAAGTTTAATATTAAAATAAAAACAATGAAAATGTTTTTGTAGCCAGAGGGTCAATAAATTTGATGATAAAATATTTTTGGAGTTTAATATCAAAGGTGTAAACAATGAAATAATTTCACAGCCAAATTTTGGAGTTTAATTACTGAACATGCACTCTCTAATTTATGCTACGATACAGTTAGTCCTTAACAATTTTGGAATTCAATTATAGAACACTCTCTAATGGGAAATAGTTGCCTTAAATGAGAAAAATACCATCTTCCAGGACCATATATCCCTCCTAGTCGGAATACATTAACAGGCACACCAAGCTCATAGCCTAGATCTTGCCATCCTTTCTCTGCTGCAAGCCTTAACTTTGCAGACTCTGTTTTAGGATTTGGAGGATAACTGAATAAGGAACATGCCCATTCTTAAGCATGGCATATGAACCAGATTTACCAAAAGACAAAAGTATCAAAATAGGTGGGTAGATTCATACTCCTCATCAACCAAAAGCCCACCACAATCACCATAAACACCTGCAAAACATATTAGTAAGGTACATCATCTATCTGATTATATGATACAGAAGGATGATTTGTTCCAAAGAACTTCACAAATGGACATAATTTAACACTAGTGGATTTGTAATAAGGCAATGAAGTTATTCATGGTGGCATTTAGGTTTTGACAGTACCAACTTGTGTTCTTCATGGCAGAAACATCATTGGAGAGAAAGGAGGATAAAGGAAACGTGACTAGGAATTTGCAATCCTCCATTTCATTGGAGGGAAAGGGATAGGGAGAGAGTTTTGTTAAAATCAAATAATACATAGGCGTGGCTCCTTTGGGTTGTGTTCAAAAAGAATAATAACAAAACAACAACAACAACAACCAAACCTTATCCCACTAGATGAGGTCGGCTAAAAAGAATAATAACAAGAAAAAACTAAAAAGAGAACTTGCCATCTGCGGATCCTAAAAAGGAAATGACAACCAAATTTATCCATATGTCCCTTCAAGAAAACATGGAGTCATTGAATCCTTTCTTTTCTAATACTTACCATCTCATTTGATGATTCTTTCTTGTCCATTTTCTATTCCAAGAATATACGGAAGGAACATGGTATATTGCATATCAGAATGAAATAATCATTATACAAATATCTATTAACACATGATAGAATCAAAATCTAAAATTACTAATATGAGACTAAGCCCCTGAGGCTATGGTGTGATAGTAAACGGTGCGACGAGCTCCCTAGGCAACGAGGGTTTGACTCTCACCCAGGGCACATTACACTTGAGTTTGAAATTACGTATGACGTGTCCACCAAGACCTATTTGCACTTCCCGATTTACCCTAGTGGCCGTGGGAAACTTTCGTGGGATCGGGCCGGTCACCTCCAAGATTAGTCGGATCGTAAAAGTTGGATGTTTGGATTATAACAAAATAAATAATCTAAGGCTAAACCCCCTAGATCAACAGTCGTATTAATTTGATACCTCTTAGCACTCCTGAAAAACATAGATACCATATATGTCCAACTTTTTGCATAAACTAGAAACTCACAAAAAAATATAGAATAGATACAACAATAAATTTGTTTTAAAAAAAGTATATTCACAGGTAGGTAAAACATAAAATCAGGCTATTTGTTATTCGCTATCTAGGCATCTAACTAATTAGGCCGGTGGGATCAAGATTTTGCTTGGACTAGCCAAGTTGTGTAGGACGAGCTAATCCGGAGATCATGCAAGTAAGTTGACTTAAACAATTTATTTATGTAAGAGTATGTTTTTTAGAGTGAATATTATTTCTTGTGGATTCCTTATAATCCTTATATCAACCAGATATATGAATAACTATTCCACTTCATGAACCAAACTAAGGAAGACTTATTCCTCATCTATTCCATGCCTATTTTATTAGTAACAACTATGCTATTCTTTTTCCATTCTATTCCACTCCATAAACCAAACAGACATAAAGAGATTGCTCCTTAAAAAAAAAATAATGTGACTTTAGCTATTGCTCATCTACAACAATTTTTCCTCCAACTAAGATCATCAACTTAGGCTATTCGTGCTTCCAAAGCTCCCTTTGGTGGCCCAATATTGTTTCAAATAAAAAGAAGGGTTTCTACACGTGCATTACCGAGCACTTAACAAGATCACTGTCAAGAACAAGTACCCCATTCCTTTCTTCTAGATTCAAGTCCATTCCTTTCTTCTAGATTCAAGCTCATTCCTTTTTCCTTGAAATCATTCTATGTATATCTTTAGAATCTTCTCATCACTTGGTGAACTATCACATCACAGGCACTTGACAAACTTCTTTTTTTTACGCCACTCACCCACTCACCTGTGCAACACTTAGACAACTTATTTGCACAAAGTTGCTAAGTAAATCTAACTTGCTAAAGACACACAAAAGAACCTAATGTGAGATAAGATTAACAAGTAAAGATGGTCTACTATTCATAAGGATTATAAGTGAAAGGAAGCAAGATATTTATAGGGATCCTCCTCCTCAATCGATGGTTGGGATCAATTTAATCCAACAATGTAAGTTACATATTTAGAAAACTCCTACAAGATATGTAGATACTTTTATGATGAGAAGATTCTAGAGAAATGTGTAGAAAAATCTCAAGGAGACCATGGACTAAGAGAGTAATAGTAGATCACAACCTCTCTTAGGCATAAAATTTGGTGGTTGTGACAAAGTGGACACTAATGATGTTTTTTTTTATGGATGATGAATAAAATAATATATAGAACACCATGGAAAAAATTAATTCAATTGAATAATTTAGAACTACCGACTAAATAAACCAAAGCAATATTTAAAAAGAGGAAATATGTTTATATCAACATGAAGTAAGCCTTCATTGATGTTGGTGTTCAAGTTACCCCGATGTTTAAACTTGACCAATGGATGAAGATGCTTGATCATTCAATTTTACAATCTCGTGCGTCATTGATAATTTTTTTTCTTTTTTCCCTTTTTCTTCTAATGTGGATAACCCCTTATATATTCCTTTTTCTAACAATTCTCACTATTTTTTTCTACTTTTCACTTTTTTTTTTTCCAATCTTTGTTTTTTTACTTTCCTTTTTCAATTATTGTTGCTACGGTAACAACATCTATGTTTTTTTTTTGAGGATTAGAACATAACAAGTAGATAGAGAAGGTCAGAAAGTGTGGTCTAGCCAATGGGCAGTGTCAGGGTAGCTTCAATGGCGTCATTAGATCATAACAAGCAACAAAGAAGTGAGAGTGAGGTGCGTTGAAGTGATGTGCAACGAGCAGATAGAGAAGGTGAAGAAAAACATTGATGATTGGTCAGCTGGCAGTGCACAGAGCAACTTCATCAACATCAATAAGGGCTAGGCAATGGCCATTGAGGCTATGGGAGCAGCAAGCGACAATGGTAAAGATTTTCACATTGGCGTAGTCGACACTCGTGGTGGTATAGTAGGAATAATGATGCGGCAATGAAGAAGATTGTGAAGCTGCCTTTTCTCACTTTTTTTTTTATTCTTTTTTTTTCTTAATTTTCTTTACTCCTGTCATAGTAGTAGATACTTTTTTTTTAGTTCGTGGTAGAAGCAATTTTTTTTTAAATTTTTGGTAGCAGTATATTTTTTTTCTTTTACAATAGTGAGGTTAGTGGTGCATGAAGATGATGCGGGGAGCAAGAGTCTACTTAGAACCCACTTAAAGAACAACCATGGAAATAGTCGGTGATGAGGGTGGCGTTGAAGCTTCAGGGTGACAAAACAAAACAATAACTAGTACCGAAAAATAACAACCAGTTTCAACTCATACTAATTAACACAATACCAAAATTGAATTATCGAACCACTAGAAACATAGAATGATGAAACGAAGAAGATAACATCCTCACCTAAAGAATATAATTAAAATACAATACTCTGGGGCACTTGTAGATCTAATGTTAAAACAATTAAATATATAAATAATCTAATTTAGAAAAGTACACTAAATTCATATGGGATTATAATTATTCTCTATTTATTACCAAATAGAAAATGCTAGTTGACTCTAAATTAACAAAGGACAAAGATCGAACTTAAAATTTATTATAGACAAGTCAATCTCATATATTTCTCAATTTCTTTCCTTTTATCACAAGTGTCAATCTCAAATAAAACTTCAATGTTTTTCTTCAAAATTATTTCCGTTTCTATATTATTTGTTTCCTTTTGGTATCCTTTTGAACCATACCGGAATTTCAATTTATGACCGAATCATTCAGTACCATATCCTGTTGTGTCGATATAATTTTTTTAAATATAAAATATATTAATTAAAAAAAAAATTATTAATATAATTACTATAAAAATTCTACCCATGACAAATCCGTCATGACCAATCCCAAACCCAAATAAAGGAGGGTTATGTTAGGTTGTCGGACAATGTTAAACTATGACAAATGTTTAATAAATAGATCTATTAAACTATTGTGCTAATGCTAGGTTGTTCACCGGAAGAAACGCGCTGGAGGGATCAACTATAACGTCTCGGCAAGAACCATTACATTTCCAAAACTCGGGTGCAATATTAAATATGCAAGAGTTCACGTTGCAAATCAACATATCAGCAAGGACAGCTACATCTTCATGAGAACTTGAATGTAATGTTAAATAGACAAGAGTCTTCATACCATAAGTTGGATAAGAATAAAAATTATAAAAAAACTAATTGTCCAAAGATTTAGAACATGGAACATTAGAGCCCTTAAAACAATAGAGGTAGTAAATATGATTATTAGGAGAAGAATTAATATTTTGTGTTTACAAGCGCCAAAATGGGTAAGTGAAAAAGCAAAAATGATAGAGAACTCGGATTTTAAGTTAAGGTGAAAGAATAAAACAAGAAATAGAGGGTATTTTTGAAGATAGTTCATTAAAGGATGAAATTGTAGGAGTAGTTAAAAAGGGGAATAGAATTATAGCTCTCACAATAATAGTGGCGAAAGAAACTATTAATGTAATTAGCATATTTACACCTAATGTAGGATTAGATGAAAGTATCAAATCAAGATTTTGGGACTACCTAGATAAAGTATTATAAAATATTCTGTCAAATGAAATAATTTTAATAAGAGTGGCAGAGTGAAACATGAGGAATATGAGAAGGTACATAGGGTTAGAAGTTTGGAACAAGAAATGAAGAATAGAAAACTATATTAGATTTTGCGATAACATATGAACTTTTACTAGCTAATATGTTTTTTAAGAAAAGAGAAGAACACTTGATCACTTTCGAAAGTGAAAATAATAAATTACAAATTGACTTTCTTATGGTTAGAAGAGGGATAGAAAGATTTATAAAGATCGTAAAATCATTCCCGGAGAAAGCTTAACTACCCAACATAGGTTACTAGTGTTGATATATGCCTCAATCATAGTACCAACAGAGAAGGAAAGCATACACGACTCCTAAATTAAATGGTGGAAGTTAAAGGTAGGGAAGTAAAACATATTTAAAAAGAAAGTAGGAATACAAACATTAGGTGAAATATACGGTGCCTCTAATACGATATTGGTACAATAAGAGAATTCTCAATTCCCTAAAGTTACGATATAAATAGGCTTATTTATATACAAAGTTAGAAGTCTATTCTAGGAAATAAATTAGGATGTTATTCTACAAAGTAATTTGTATTTTAGGTAAAATACAAATTAAGATATATATTTATACAGCTAATACTCTCCCTCAAGTTGGGGCATAGATATTAATCATACCCAACTTGTTACAAAGATAATCAATCTGGACCCATTTAAAGCTTTTGTGAAGATGTCCCCTAGTTGTTCTCCAGTTTTTACATATCTTGTAGTGATCAAGCCTCGTTGAATTTTTTCATGAACAAAATGACAATCAATTTCAATGTGCTTAGTTCGCTCATGAAACACAGGATTTGATGCAATGTGATTAGTAGCTTAATTATCACACCACGGTTTTGCTAGTACTAAAATTTTAAGTCCTATTTCAGTCAATAGTTGATATATCCATATTATTTCACACACAGACTGTGTTATAGCCCTATATTCTGACTCTATATTGGACCGTGATACAATGTTTTTCTTTTTACTCTTTCATGAAACTAAATTTCCTCCAACGAAAATACAATAACCTGAAGTAGGCCTTCTATCCATTTTAGAACCTGCCCAATCTACATCTGAAAAACATTCAATATGAGTGTGCCCATGATTTTTATATACGATACCTCGTTCAGGTGCTCCCTTCATAACATAAAATTTGCTCTAGCGCTGCCCAATGATGAACTGTTGGAGATGACACATGGGTATACATTAGAGAATGTATGCTGAATTGACCCGCCATAAGAAAGTTTTATGGATCGTTATCTAAGTATCATAAACTTTCTCATGTGACTATTAGTATGAATAGTCTTTAGACCTGAAGTCACTACGGTTTCATACATAACGAGTTGTGTACTTTGATATCGTCAAACGTCACCCATAACAGGGTGGACTATAAAAGCGATCACTGGGTATGCAACAAATTATGCGGAAGTATGTAAGTGATGTAGATGGGATCTATCCCTCCCATATGATGGGAATGATATCTATGGACCCCCTAATCGAGCAGGACTACTAAATGCATGGTTATGCTCAAATGAGTCAATTTAAAATATTGAGCTCATTTACTTGAGTGAGTCTACTTAAGGATCAAGAAACACAAAGATTGATATCGAGGATGACACGGTCTATGCCTCATTAATCAATTTAGATATCGAGAATAGAAGGACGAAGTCATACGAGATAATAATCATGGAGGTTAAGTCGGATCTCGACTTTCTCGTCACTTGGATAGCAATAATGCATTACTAGATGTCGTTCATTGCTTATGTGTCTAAAGCGGTTTAGACACATTGCCAACGTTACGAGAATCTATTAGCTCACACACAAAGGACATGATGCTTCGGAGATTGATTGATTGATTTTTAGTTTGACTAAAATGTGAGTCAAATTAGATTAATTGAGTTGGACTCAAATGAATCCAATTAGATTATGAAATTGGGTCTAATCCGAGTTAGACTCATTAAGATTAGACTCAACCAATTATATGGGATAATAATTCATTAAAATGTTTAATGAATTTATTATTATACGAAAATAAAGAGTTTCTCTTCATTAGATGAAGAGAAATTGAAAAGTCAAAAATGAGAAACATATGCTTAATTGTGTTTATTGGCTTTAATGTGATGGGAAGTTCAAGGGACAAAATCCCTTCATTTTCATAAGATGAATATAAGTAAATTGCAAGTCATTTTCGAAATGGAAAGGCAAGGTGTGTTATTTTTCTTCCCTTCTTCTTCTTCCTCTCCCACTTGGCTGAAATCCCTTTTTTGAGGGTGTTTGATTTTTGTACTTTGTGAACTACCCCTAGTTGCTAGCACAACTAAGGTAGTTCTTCTCCGAAGCTGAGATCGTATCCGTGTAGATACTACTAGAGACACGGACACTTGAACGTGCAAGGGATCCAACGAACCAAAGACGAGCGGGATAAACGAAGGGCACGCACCAAAGGTATAATCCTTAGATAGATCGAACTTCGTACGAGTTTTTCTTTCACATGGATCGCTCGAAGGGATCTCAAATTTCAGCTGTGTTTTTAAGTGATTTTCACATAGAGACCCCTACATAAGAATGATAACATATAGAATTAGAATATGTTAGACTAGAGTTTGTAGGATTTTTCGATGAGTCTTCTGGCACCAGAATTTAACAAGGCCTAAATCCGGATAATCTCTTTTCTAATCTATACATTCATGTAGCTTCTAAAAAAAGAAAAAGTTGTCAGATATCCATTATTCCAAAATTAAAATTTTATTTCAGCATCATAATAGAAAGGGAGTTTTGGCATAACAGTAATATTGTTATCGAATGGCCTAATAATCACGAGTTCAAGTCACGGAAACAACCTCTTGTAATGTAGGATAAAGTTGCATATAATAGATTCTTCTCCGGGACCCCACATTGGCATGAGCTTTGTACACTGGGCTACTTTTTTTTTATTTCAGCATCATAATATGCTATAGATCTCTTACCCATGATTTCTCCAAACAAAACAAACTTGCATAATTATTTTTGGAGAGAACTTGCATAAATTTAACATGGAAGACTCTCCTCAAAACCCTTCTTATCTTGATGGTATTCTGAAATTCAGTGTCAAATAATAGCTTATAGTTGAGACATATTTGGTACACTTGCTAAACCAATTATGTAATAAAATACAAAGGTCTAGTGTATTTATATAATTTCCTTTACACAATAGACTCAAACTATTGGGTACCAACAGTTGAAGCCACCTAAGAGTTCAGTTAGTACTATTGTGATAAAGAAAAATATAAGAAGACCATATCACAAAAGTCAATTTCAGTCTATGACTAACATACATACTTGTTGACGATAGGTATCCTAGCCACTCCAAATTTCCATCTTCTAATATGGCTTGCAAATCTCTATGTATGTAGAGAAGCTGCATGTACATGAAGTTATATACATATATGCCCAGCTGAAGCCAACTGACACGTAACTAAAAACAAAAAAGATAGCACTGAATTTGAAAGAAGAAAGAACAACACAGAGATGGACTTACAGGGTCACCAATGCCTACAAGAGGAGGAATGGAAACAAGAAGATGTGTTGCACATTGCAAGGTATGTAGGTTTGTCAACCTATATATTAATGTGAAAAAAATGGAAGTGAGGAAACCAAAAAGAATAACATGAAAACCAGAAAATATTGTTAAATAGGTTACATTCAGCATGCCACATCATAAACTGTAATCCATGAAAATAAGACTTAACCAGCTCTATGAAAAGAGATTTCAAGAAAATAAGCTAAGTGTGACCTTGGTTAACCAAAAAGGTTGGTTCATCAATATATGGGAGACTATACTCAAGCTAACAAAACATCCTCCTTGCTATACAAACACAACTGCATGTATTAACCAACCTTCAACTGAGAATAGATGGGGCTAATAATTGTAACTGGGGTAGACAACGATTGCATCAAAGAAATACTTTCTATTTGATAGAGTATGGATCGGTGCAGATGATTAGTAGAAGGATCTTTTCAAATTAGTAGAAGGAAAAGATCCCACACCAGGCAATACCCAATCTGAGCACTCCTTGTTGATTCAACATGTTAACTGCTGCTAGAGTATGTCAATTTTTTTCTATTATAATAAGTACAGTCGCAGATGATTTAAGGTGATAGAGAAATTACAGTCCCAATTCACATAAAAGTTTAAAAAGTTTATTTACCCAAGCTGTGTAGTGTAGAAAATCAGTTTGGAAGTCACTCTGATTAGTTCTTCGCGTCATGTCACTGATAGACACTTATTTCAAATAGATGGATCATAAGCAAGTTTGCATGTTTGGCAAGATTTTGATGTTTTAAAAACAACGACTTCTTTCAGAGAAGATATGTGGGTTGCATTGTGAAAGCAGTTAAAGGGGAAGCAAAGCATCCATAGCAACAAGGAACCCAAAATAACTTCCATTTATTGTGTGCACTTGAGCCAAAAATCTTAGTTATTAAAAAAAAAAAGTAGACATTTTAGACAAGGTTTATAAGAACAAGGTTTTATAGGATATATTAATAAAAATACCTATAAGGGTGGAAAAAGCACCCAATTTACCCCACTCAGCTCAGAAAACCAAACCCGACTAACTTGAAAAATCTCTTTTTTTTCCTGAGTTTTTGGGTTTTAGTGATTTTCAAAATCAGGATCGAATAGAGTTTTTTTTGTTTTGATATTACAAAATAGAAACCAAGATGGCGCAGTTTACCATGTATTTTATATACATATGTATATATTAGATAGTCTATACATAAGCACCAAACTCTAAAAAACCAAGAAAAACTCCAAAAACTAGTCAACAAAAAGAACAAATGCTAAAGTAAAAATATATATATAACTTTTTTTTTCAAAATGTTATGACGGTCACAGGTCAGATTTCTTTAATAGCCCAAATCCTTTTGGGCTAGACCAGGTTGGGTCAGGGGACGACCTAGCCCAATTTTAGCCCATTTTTTAAGACAATCCCATAAACGCTTCAATGAATCCATCAACAGACATACTTGACTGCAAGAAAATTCTGGTAAAACAAAGTCACAAAAACAAGGAAGATTCAGCAGATTTTGCTTCTGAAGGCAATGACCATGCAAGTTAAATATGTGCATCTTTCAACCTGACGTAACTGTTGATGCATCAGAATGGTTAAAGTTCCACTTGACCTCTTTCAGTCTGCCTTATCATTATTTTTGTTCTTGAGAGTCACTCAAACAACTTGAAACTCCACGATGATTAATTTTTCCATACATGTGCACGTTAGGCTCCCACCTACTCAATGATCTAGCTAGTGTCGAAGACCTATCATCTAACTACTAAAAATGGCCACTGTCAAATATTTCCAGAGTTTTAACTGTGGGACTGTCAAAATCTAAATGGTCTGTGGATAAATCTTATCCTGCCAGACTAATACATCAGAGACTCCAGGATATTAGGAGATTTAAGAAAAATACAAATCCATTCAAAAACTCCTTGCTGAAAAAATCCTTTGAACTGCCCAGGGAATTCGGAGGAGTGGTCTAGTTCCCTCTAACAAATCACTTTTATGATTCAGATACATGTATTTCAAATAGTTTAACAATATATGGAGCCGGCAACCATGTTGCCTGTGCTGGAACTGTTAGGAGTTGAGTAACAACATACTTGTCCTTCTGTGCATCGAAAATGAGGGCATCCAATCCCATCTCCTCAAGCTCCCTCTTCTTTGGGGCACACGTAGATGTGCCAGAGACATGCCTAAAATCACAAGTTAACCTTAAGCTCGAATTTTATTCATAAGAAGAAAGAAGTGTCTATCTTTCACTTTCCAAAACTCCAAACGAAATATCACAACACAAAGAAGCTAAACATAAGGTTAATATTTTGTTAGTTCATGAAAAATACATTTTTCTCCAGCAAAATCTTTTAAAAAGTTTTTGAGACATGGAAACTGCCATTTGAACGTAAGGAAAAAAAACGTATTCCTAGCAACAATGCTGTCAAGCAGACCTTTTGGGCACAGAAGTATTAAGAGACAAAGGAGAATATAGCGCAGAGAAAGTACAGAAACGATTGGACTATACCATCCTTGTCTTATGAGGCGGTGAGACACGTATCGACCTACAAATCCTGTCCCAAACACAAACAATCGTATGCCCCCGTCTTCGGCTATGCTTCTAGGTCCAGAACTCGTCGCTGCTACTGCAATCGGAGCAGGAAAGTGGCGGCGTGACCATCTCGCGGGAGAAGGAACGGCTCCCGGCGTCGGGCGCAGATGTGCCCAGCAGTCTCGAAGGATCGCCGAGTCCATCTCCGGATGCTAGAAAAGGAGAATCGTGGCAAGGAGAAGGGAAGACTGTTCAAAAATCGAATGGAAATGGAGGAAGATATCCGCAGTAGTCAGTAGCGGCGGCATGGCATGCCGGAAGCATTTGTTTTTTTAGGACTGGGGTTTGGGGCGATTAGGAGTTTAAGCTATTGGGATTTTGGGGTTCAGGATTTAACCAAAAAAAAAAAATTGAGCCCCACCTTTTCTTAATTTATTTTTTCAATGAAGGTTATCATTTAAAAAAACTAAAAATTTACAAATTACAAATTACAAAAAAAAATTATCAAAAAAGAAAAAGGACCCCACCTAAGGTGGGGCATGTGCACCCCTCCCCCTACATTGACTGCCGGTCTTGTTATGAATTGATGAGGTTGAGTCTGTCAAGGATGACATGGATCGGAGAAATTACATGTCAAAGTTCTACTATAAGAAAATTATTATATACTCATAGTAAAAAATCATAGGTAAAAGCATGAAAATCGTGGGTATAGACCTCAAAAGTCTATATCCACGGGTATTCATTTTCGTCATTTTTACTATGTCTTTACCGACGGTTTTTTTACCGTCAGTATAACATATAGTGACGGTACTCATTACCTCAGAAAATATCTCGACTTATACTACGGATTTCATTGTATCACTAGAGGTTTTAGTGACAGAACTAAAAACCGAATCACCAAGTAATTACCCACGAAAATAATTCTACACTATATACTTTAGTGCAAAAGTCTTTTTTCCGTGGGTATAGCTTATAACGATATGATTTTTAATTTTTTATCGGTATAGATTATAGCCACACTTTTGTTATATTTAAATTTTCTATGGGTATAACATATAATGATTTTTTATTATGGGTAAAAAAAATTTTAGAATTTAAATTTATATAGAGTAGAATAACAATCATATTAAAAAAACTTCAATTATATTAAAAGTATCAATATTACAAATAAACCGAATCAAGAAAATCTAGTAGAAGTACATGTTATATTCCCATAACCGGTAAAATATAATTCTAAAATATGATAGGCATGAATCACCAACGATTAATAAAGATGAACACCTTCACTTCTAGTTATCACATGTAAATTAAATTACAATAAAACATTAATATTAATGTATGTATTTAACAAAATTAACATCAATATTAATGAAAACTAATAAAATTAAGTGCATACTATATTCATGATGTTCATCATTGACACTTTGAGATCTTGAATTGCTTTGATCATTCGGTTTACTTGAAGCATCCGGAACCTATAAAAAAAATATACAAATTTTAAATATGTGTGATAACATAAAATAGTATGTGTCACAAATTAATATCAATAAATAGGCTTTCACAATAATAAAGTGCTAGTGATGAATATTAATATTGCATACTTGTGTTACACTGGGAAATAATTATATATCAGAAGCAAGAAACTATACACAAAAGTCATGCCATCCAATTATTCAGAATTTTCTGCATGGAGTTGATGCAGCCAATGACTGTAGATTCTGTTAATAATACTCACATCATTCATATTTTGTTATAAAATCACAAGTTGTTTGTCTTGTTTTGAACAACCAGGGCTGGTTGGCCGCTTCAGTGAGTGCCTAGGAGTGATAAGTGTTTGTGATAGGTGTTTGGATGTAACACACTGCTTGTATTCATATAGTCATACTTATGTTTGGAGCAACACGTGGTACCATATTCTCCAATAGTTTGGACTTTTGAAAGAGTGCAGAGTATACTTAGGTTCATGCTACACTCTGACAGCAATTTGGCAGTTCAATGGTCATCATTTAGATTGCAATGCAACATTTATGATTTCATACAGCAATTATATAAATTGCATTTTAGTGTGCAGATTAGATAAATTATATAGGCATGGAGTGGTCAGATTAGATTCTGTGTCTCTTGAGTACCGACTTTGAGGTCACCTCTAAACAAGAATCACGAACGATAATGAAATTCATAAATTATAATTTAGATCCTAGAAATGCAATCTGATAGAAGTTTAAGGTGGACAGAAAAAGATGGAAGAAAAGTGAATTATTTTAGAAGGCGATATTTATTAGAATAAAGAAAAGCATAAGGAATAAAATTAATAATTGAATGATAAATACTTCATGACCTAAAAGCTAGAACTTGGTTGCTGGAGAAATGTTTAACCTTTCTGCTTACATTGGAACAAATAATGTAGTGTATGCAAGAAATGAAGGTGTAAAACCACATAAGAAATCTTTCCCAAACATACCTGTTCAGCTGCAAGTTGTAAGATATTTTGCACATCTTCTTCTGGTAAACGACTTTGTATTAATGTTAGCACATTTGTCAACAACCCCTTAATCTGCTTAACTTCTTCACGCAAATCTGCCTCTGTAGATGATAAAGTTTTTGACTTTTTAGCTGGTGGAATTTTGCCCAAACAACGCACACGTCCTCTCTTTTCATTTTCAGGTCCTTGTACTTTTGAAAGCAAGTCATCCTTCCAAAATGTGTAACCTTGTTTGCTTTGAGATGCTTGGGATATCTCACCCTCAGGTATGTGTTTTTTAATTTCATCCTGAAACACCATACACATATAAGAAGTCATACTTGTAAGAGTGTAATCTATACAACAAAATAAAAAATAAACAAAATATATAGATGCAGAAACAAAACATATATAATAAAATCTTACAATAACACTAGCAACTTTGTCATTGATAATTGTTCCATTTTTACGAGTTCGAGTGTCAATATATATCACATGACGTTCAGGTAATACTCCTTTGTTTTTCTTTTTCTAAAACCAAATAAATTGTGAGTTTCACATAAAAATTTATAATTCAATAATAATGAATGCAAACAGACCTTCTCATTAATCACTACTGGGAGACTTTTTGTACCCATACAATGTGTATCTTCAAACTTAGTACGGTTTTGCTTATTAATTCCACTTATTTTCTGTACAAAGCAAGAATTCATAAGGAGAAAATATGACATATGTGTATAATGTTATATAAAATACATATATATGTAAAACAACTTACTTGCGCTTCTTCTGAAAACCAATGATGAACTATAGCGCGGTATTGATCTGGATCAACTCGATCATCAGGTAATGTAGAAGCAATTTCTTCTTTTGTCTTACTGGAGTCAAATGCTCTCTTTAAATCATGCTTCCATTGTCTCCATTTGTCATTCATCTCAGATTTCAACATCTCCCTTATAGTATCATTTATAGGAGGGACGAACTCAAATTTACTTTAAATAATAAAAAATATTAAACCAAAAATATGAATATAAATTTAATCATAACACAAATTATGAATGCATAGATAAAGGAAAATAACAATCATGGAACCTCTATTAGTTTAAGCATCTCCCTCTTTGTTATTCTTTGGCATTAATTTCCAACTTGTATAGTTGATTGGAGCATATTGGGGTCTTCGTACTACACTTCCAATGAATCGAGTAAGAGTCTTTGCTTCTTCACCAATAGGTCGACCAAGTTCATCTAACTTAACTCTTATAAAATCTTCAGGATCCATGTCCCACACATCTAACATTTTTGTAGGCCCTCTAGTTGCTTTAGGTGGTGCTACAACTAATTGAAAAAAAAGACATAAGTACGAGACAATTTATATATACATAAATGAATAAAAATGCGAGCAAAATATATACTTTCTTGAAGAACTTCTATGTCAGATGCAACAGAGTGAGCTTGAACAGATTCATGTATGACATGTTCTGTAGAGGTTGAACTACAATGTGTTCCTTCATTATGGTTTGATTGGACTTGATTTGAGATAGAATTCAGAGTAGTATGAGAATCTTCATTGTTTTCTGAAACATTCTTTGAATTCACATCTTTACTATGATTAACAATATTTAATTTTCTTCGCCTTCCCATCTGTCCTATAATATGTTCTTTCAAAAACTAAAATCAAAATATTATATAATCAACCATAGGCACAACAGTATAATGAGCATGAACTAACAAAAAAAAAGGACTAAAACTCAAAACTTAGTAGCTAACATCAAATGTAAAACACACTAATGAATTTCTCACATAAGATTGCATAGAAGATAAATGCAAAACAATAATAGGGTAATAATAAAAAAATGTGCAGATCATAAAAACATTAAATTGTAGCAAAGTACTATCAATTACAATTAAAAACAATCCTCCTGATTAACATCATCATCAGAATTGCTATCGTCATGAATAGCAATAACATTAGCCTCAACTTCCAACACTTCATCATCATCATTAACTTCTCTCCTAAGCCAATCATTCTCATTTTGAGTTGCTTCATCTATATCATGTGTGGTTTGCTCACTCATTGGCTCAATATCATTGGGGTCCTCATTACCCATATCATATGTATCTCGCACTTTTACATTCTCAACCACAGGCCAATCCTTGTTTCTCTCATCTCAGACATAAAACACCTTCCTAGTGCAAAACATATGGGTCATCATAAATATCTTTTCCAGTATGCTTTAAAAACTTGAAATTTACAAGAGTCCTCCCAAACTTGTCTTTCTTGCAACCTCTATTGATATCTACCCAATCACACTTGAAAACAATAGCTTTATATCTTCCAGAATAATCCAATTGAATGATATCAGTTAATTGACCATAGTAGTTAATTTCATTGGATGAGATCTTAGTCTTCATGACTACTCCACTATTTTGCGTTTTCAACAATCTCTCTCTCTCTTCTTTGTGTGAAATCTAAAACCATTGATGGCAATTTTCTTGTAGTATTCGCTGAACTTGACTGTCAAGGTCGGACTTCCGAGATCACCTCAGGAGGGCAAATGCCCGGGACCCTTCCGGGCTAGACACACCTTAGACCATTCTAAGTTGGAGACTCCCTAGATCATCTCGGGAAGATAGGTCCCCGAGATCACCTCAGGAGGACGGACGCCCGAGACCACCTCGGGAAAACATATCCCCTAGATCACCTAGGGAAGATAGATGCTCGGGACCCTTCCGGGCCAAGGGACCCCAAGATTAACTCGGGAGAGTGGAGCCGGAAGATCATCTTATCTGATAGCTCGGCCTCAAGTAACTATCCCCTTTTTTTCGGATCATCGGATAATTATTCCCAATAATTATTGGATAATTATTACCCGTAATATGCGGTCATTAAAGTCTTAATTATCACAACAGCCTGGATTTAATTACCGCAGTGGCCGTTATGAAGATTATCCAGTAACCGATAATTAAGGGGACGTGGAGGAGAACGTGGAAACACGTGTGACCGCCACCTCAGGTATAAATAGTGCTTCGACACCTAGGTAAAGAGGAGACTTTTGGTCTTTTTTGAGTTCTGACACACCTCTATTGCTTTCCTCACCTTCTTCTTCGACTCGCTTTTCTGACTTGAGCGTCGGAGTGGGCTCCGCGGGAAAACCTTATGGTGTATTCCCATTAACGCTCATGTTACTCTCGCGGAGCGTGATCGCCTTCTTCCTCCTCGTCGTCCACATGGGTTTCGCCTGGGTGACTCGTCGTCCGCATCGATTCCTTCCAAAATAAATTTGGTGCCGTCTGTGGGAAATCTAAATTAAAGCACCAGAAGGAACACAGTGATGTCGGAACAAGAAGGACAGCCCATCGTCTTGACTAAAGAGGAGTTGGACTGCTTGGTCGCCAGCGTCGTCAAGGGTGCGCTCGAACAACACCAGATCGAGCAAACCACATCACGTCGAGCTGCCTCGGGGCAAGGGGAGATCCCCATAATCTCCACTTCGCACCACCACAACCGACGATTTGTACCGCCACCGGTGGGACATGCAATGATACCTCCAGCGCACCGACAAGAGTCTCTGGGAGACTTGGAGAAAGCTAACTTCGTTGCTTCCAATGCCCTACGGCAAGAAGAAGGATTAGGGAAGGGGGAGGGCCCTAAGAACTTCCAGAAGGCACCCTCCACCCCTTTCTCGCTTTACATCGTAGAAGATCCCATCCCGAAGTAGTTCCGTGGTTCCGGAATTGCCGACTACGATGGAAAGACAGATCCCGAGGACCATGTCTATAAGTTCGAGAACGCGACACTCCTACATCAGTACACAGACGGTGTAAAATGCTGGGTGTTCTTAAACACTCTATCAGGGGTCGCCCAACGATGGTTCTAGAGGCTGCCCCAGAGTTCTATCAACTCCGTCCTGGAGATCAGAACCGCCTTCCTACATTATTTTGTCAGCAGCCGTCGATATCAGAAGATGGCGTTAAATCTATTCGCCCTCAAGCAGAAGGCAAAGGAACCACTCAAGGATTACATCCAGCAGTTCAACTGGGTGGCGCAAGATGTGTCAACTGCGACATCGGAGATCGTAGTCAACGCCTTCATGCATGGTCTCTCCGAGGGCGACTTCTTCCAATCATTGGTGAAGAAGCCGCCCACTAGTTTCGATGATTTGATGGGGCACTCTGTCAAGCACGTCAATATTGAAGAGGTGTAGCACGCCCGCCACAGAGAACCAGCCGTAGTCCCTACGCAGACCACTTTACGGTCCGAAAGAAGGGAGCCCCCAGCTCCAACCGAGGGAAGGATCTTCGCTTTGGGAAAGACCACTAGGCTGGCAAGAAAAAGTTGGTGGAGACAGTCGACACCCAGCAACCGGAGCCGCCGAAGAAGTACTGCGACTTCCATGGCAGTACGACACACTCTACCGTGGAATGCCATGCTTTGAAGAAAAGGTTGTCTGAGGAAGCAGATACCAAATCTCGGAGGCGGTGGAAGAATGTAACGCCCGCCCCTCCTATCCTTATAAAAAGGGAAAAGCGGCGCTACTGTAACGCCCGACCTTATATCTACCCTAAAGGCGGGGTTACGGGTCCATACACTTGTATCATACAATCATGTTAAGCATGTATATCCAAACAAAACAGTTACATACAAGAAATGTAGTAGGCATGCCTATTGAAGACTAATTTACCAAGCATGGTTTTTCATTTCTTTTATATCTACATGCTTTTACAATCTAATAGGAAGATCATGTAACACACTATAGCATGGAATAAACATGGTTTGAACAAGATAAAACATAGGGATATAGCAAGAGTTATCTAGTCTTAGATACATGCAAAGGAAGCATTCATAAGAAACAGAAAATAGTAATTACCTAGTATTTTCCTTAGCATGCATTCTACAACATTTAAACATTAATGATAGTATTATCTAGCATAACATAGGTTCCATATCACTAACTCAATCACAGTAGAGTAGTCATGATCATCACCCATTCAGAGTATAGCAATACAATTTCAATAGTAATTATTGGAAGCAGTTTAGATTCTAGACAAGACAAGGTAGATAGAATCTTTCGTTCTTTCCCGAGCCATCACCACACACATCCTCCAGCCTTCCCTCTGCCTCTTCCTTTAGTTCGAGTATTTCTTACCGCTATCTGCAGCATAAGAAAAATAACAGGAACTAGTAAGCAAAACATGCTTAGTAAGAATCCGGGCCTACTCGCAAAACCATATCGATACATCATATCATGTACTCAGTAATCAAGATAGAACAAGATTATCAGCATCATAAGCATCTCATCAAGCATCATAAACATCACATCAAATATCTCTAAGTACTTTACAGAACAAGATTATCTCACAATGAGAAAAAACATGTTTTTCAAAAGGTTCCATAAAGGTAATACTTAAAAATATCATATCATCATCTCGGGCCCAGTTGTAGTACCACATCAAGCGCGTTCCCTAATAAATTGGGGTAGCGAGCCACCAATCTAATTAGAGCAGGACCCTTCCGTCCTACCAATGCCATGACCTTCAGTTAACATGCACATTGGATTTGTTTAACGACCCCCTTCCGAGTCGGGTACACAACTTTCAAAGTAAAGTAATTTATCATGCAATTACTCATATATGTATATGCTTAAAGGTACTCTTATTCACATCTTTAAGGGACACACCACACATTCGGGTGCTCTTGATCCCCTAGGGACACACCACTCATTCGGGTGCTCTTGATCCCAGTTTCAATAGAGTATCCCTTTTTAAGCATATTATCAAACACATCATGTTCATATCATCAGGGTGCCCCATGGGCTATAAGGCATGCTTTTATACCTAACAAGATAGGTCACATACATTAAACACATATCATATAATTAGTAGCATGCTTTGTGATTTCATTAAATACTTCCTAACCCTAGAACTAGGGTTGGCCGAAAGTTACAAGTAAAGAAGTTTGGTTTTCCAATCAAGCATTCATTCAAGCATTCTTACAAACACTTCACTTATACCATTAAGCATGGATATATCATAAGGAAAATCATACAACCTTGAACCCTAAGTCCCCTAGGGTTGGCCGAAACCTTGTAGGGTAGGGTAGGCTAGGTTTTTGACATCCAATCTTCACACAACATTTACACAAATATTTTTATCTACCATACTAATCATGGGAACATAATAGGATAGCAAGCAACTCAAAAGCCCTAATCTATTCCTCTTTGGCCGAAAGTTGTAAGGGGCTAACCCTACTTTTCCTTAACACAACATGATGGAAAATAATATATATGTATACCCTAAGTTTCTAGGGATCTCCTCATGCAATAAGGAGTAACAAAAACCCATGAATGGGTGGTGGCCGAAACCTTGTAGGGTACCAAACCCTACTTTTTGTCCTTCCAAAAATTTGGAAACATCACATATGAGTATAAAGTTCCTAGGGGTACTAGCATGCATCAAAGTATGATCAAAAACCTTCTCTTGGACCCCTTCCAAGAGGTGGCCGAAACTTCCACTAGGGAAGTTCTTGTGAAATTTCAAAAGGATGAAACAAGCAACCATTCGATAGCAATTATGTTGCAGGCGAGAGGACACTTACATCCTAGCGCTGGATTTTAACCTTCTTTAAATCGTAGGGTACCCTACACTTGAAGGGTATGTGAAAGCCTTTTCTTTCAAATTCTCCTCTAAGACTCCTTGGTCTTGGTAGAAGGCAAAGACACTTGGGCTTTCCTCCTTGCGATTGCCCTAGGGTTAGAACCCTTGGATGCTATTTTCGAAAATGGAAGAAGTGAAGGGAAGAGTGAGTTTTCGGTTTTGGAAGAGTGAGGAAGAAGATTAAAGGAAGAGGAAGTTATTCCAACTTCCCTTATTTATACTTCTCTCATGAAAAGACATGTCTCTTCACTCTTACACACTTAACAAGCATGTCTCTCATCCTCTCAACAAGAAACAATGCTTGGTGTAGTGGTTAAGACATGGAGAGTGCAACTAGGAGGTTCAAGGTTCAATCCTTGCTCCCTCCTTTTTATCACCTTTTGCACTAATCCATATCAAAGCCCATTAAGCCAAGTCCATCACGAAATTTCATAATATTTCATGTTTATGAATTCATAATATTTTCTAATATTTTTCCTGAATTCATAACATTATTTACATAATATTTTATAAATATTATTCACATAACATTTCATGATAATAATATTTCATGAATATAATATTTCATGTATTCATGACATTTCATAACATGCGATTGCATGAAATTTATATCATTTCATTATAACCATTTTCATACATTGTCATGCTTTTACATTGACAATTTTGGGGTGTTACAGCTACGTGAACATACATACATACACACACACACATATATATACCTTAACGCAATGAAACAATTTAAAACATGTAAACACATCTTACATCATGGGAGCATGCTTGGTATTCATGTGCACAACTTGGCTCAAACTTTTAACTCAAGAAGTACATTATGCAATCATGTGAACTTACGGTATATAAGACTTTAGATGGGGAATGAGCTACTAAGCAAGCATGACATTATATGAGAGGAATCCTAGACTCACTACAACCTATTGCCTAACCCGTGGCATATGAGTACGAACACCCCATAAAAGCAGGTGAGCATTAACATAGGTTTTAGAGTTTACACATGGAATTTAAAGGTATAAATCGAACTGTGTAAGCATCAAACTCCAACACCCTAGAGCATGTTACATAATCTATATTGAGTCTTTAAACAAACAAGCTCTAAACATGAATTCCATGACAAGTGCTAGTTGTAGAAATATCGTATTTTAGAAATGAACACAAAACATAGCATAGCATGTTGTACTGTATGACCAAACATAAAACATAGTATGACATATTAGTATGATAATCTAGCATCAACAAGTGTAACAATGCGGAAACTTAAGACATGGGTAAATTCTTGATTCATAAGCAAGCATAAGTAACAGGATCTCTTCCACCATGTCACTGCCACACACATCTTTGCCCTCCTTCTGCTCCCTTTAGTTTAGCATGCCCTTACCCTTTTCTACAGTATAAAGAAAACACTAAACTATAAGCATATAGGCATAGTAAGATCCTTTCCTACTCACAAAAACCATGTGTCATGAATTGGACATAGAGAAAGTTAAACAACAACATATGGAAAGAAGATTCATATCACAAGAGTACTTCAACTTCAAGTATGGTAATTCAAGTAGGCACATAATATGAGATAAATATCTTTATGCATGAGAGATGTTTCTTTGAAAATATATATGTATAAGTACTTGAACATAACTCTCAACATAAGGCCCGACATGGTACCATATTCATAATTTGCGCGCATCCCTTAAGTAGATACGAGGTAGCTAATCCAGACCTACTAGAGAACTAGGCAACTTTCGTCCTAGGGGCAACGTAGGAGCCCATCCCAAAGACCTTTTTAGGGTCCGATACAAGCCCATACAAAAGTAAAATAGCTTATCATGTTTCCTTTCTTTTCATAAAGAATGCTCGTAGCATCTTTTAGGCATTCCATCATTCATAAGTCATGCATAACATAGGTATGCCCTAAAGGGCCTAAACATAATAATGATACATGAAGCATAACAAAAAACATACATGAATAAGGCCTAACATAATCATAAAGTAACATAGAAGCATGCCAACATTATTATGTCATTTGATGAATCATGGAAATATGTTCTTGATCTCTTAAGCCAATAGGAAGCATACTTAGGGTTTTTAGCCTCCTCCTAAGCCTAAAACTAGGACTTGGCCGAAACCTTCAAGCAACCATATGTGACATAAAATGCATATAAAATTTATATAGCACATATCATATCATAGGAAATTATTAGCAAGCATAGTTGGGGGTTTAACTTGATTCTAATCATAGTTTTAGGGCTTGGCCGAAACCTTCAAGGGCCTACTCTATGATTTAAGCAACATAACACCCAAAGTAATTATACTACAGGTGAGGGGAGACTTACCTCTTTTGCTTGGTTACCACCAATCTATATACCCTTAAATTGAGAGCGATGACGACCTCCTTGCTCCTAGGATCTCTTTGTTCTTCTCGCCTTATAAGGGGTCTTAAGTCTTCAAGAGATCTCCCTTGTGAAGCTTTCTAGGGGAGAGACCCTAGATGAAATTTTTTGGAAATGGGAGAGGGAGAGGGAGATTCGGTGGGGGTGGATGAAGGAGGAAGAAGAGAACAATTTATAATGTCTTTTGTCTCTTCACAAGTGTCTTTTCACCTTCTTCACATGGTGCCTCTTCACATCCCCTACCCTTAACCATAATTTTCCTCTCCTCTCTAACAACACACCCTTGTTGGGGCTATTGGTTATCCCCTGCATCATAAGGCTTTGCTACCATCTAAGGTCTAAGGTTCAAACATTGGCAAATGCTACTTTTTGGTTCTTTTCCCTTTTATTTATTTATTTTTTTGAAAAGCCTACATAAGCCCATTAAGAATTATACTAGAATTTCACCTACAATCCATTAAGAATTATACTAATATTCATATTAGTGTTCATGTAAAAATTGAGAGGATTTTACGGGCGTTACAAAGAAAGCGGGGTATCGCCGGAGGTCCCCTCGACGGAGCCTTTCTCCTCGCAAGTGACAGTCGGGAGAGGACGAAGCTCGGTGGCGATCTCGGTTACGTTCTAGGGGGAGAAGTCGGGAGATTGTACCCCGTCGGTCTCCCTCACTTGAACGAGACCCCAAAAAGGGTAAGACACCTGTGCGTGGTCCTCCTTCCGGCCTTATGGGGGTAATCTTTAGAGGTCCTATCGGAAGATATTCCCATCGGGCGAGGAAAGCTCACACTCGTCGGCTAGAGAATTATGCCATCGGGACGAGCAATAGCCAGTGTCATGGCCCTACAATCTCCTTCAGCCCTGAAGACCTGGAGGACGTGCAAGCTCCCCACGAAGATGCCTTGGTAATTCTTGCACGCATCGCAAATTATAAGGTTAAGCATATTTTCGTGGATACAGGTAGTTCTGTGAACATCCTGTACAAAGAAGCCCTGGATCAGATGTAGATCGATTAGGACGAGCTGCACCCAGTCTTTACTCCGCTCTTCGGCTTCACCGGGTATCGAGTACAGCCGATAGGGCAAATTACCCTATCACTGTCCTTGGGGAGTGACACGCTGGAGAGGACGAGAAGGACTTCCTTCCTGGTTGTGGACGCCCCATCATGCTATATGCAATCCCGGGGTGCCCAACACTCAGCGTATTCCAGGCGATGATCTCGGTCTACCACCAAAAGATCAAGTTCCCGGTGGGCGATGACGTGGTCGAGGTCAAGGGAGACCAGCTGGCGTCCCGGTGATGCTATAGCGGGGAGGTCAGATCTGAAGCTTGCAAGAACCCGAAGGCTCACGAAGCTCTACAAGTTGACCTCGCTAACCCCCGAGAGGAAGAAGGACCCAAGGAAGAAAGGAGGGAGGTCGAGAGTGAAGAGGTCCAGATCCACCCTCAGCAGATGGGAGGTGTTACGAGGATTGTTGCCAACTTCGCTCCGGAGCTGAGAATCCATCTGATCGACTTCCTGCAGAGCCATCGGGACGTGTTTGCATAGGCTACCGAGGAGATCAAAGGAGTCCCCCTAGCTTTGGCTAGACATCGCTTGCATGTGACTCCTGGAGCTCGGCCGGTGAAGCAAAGACGAAGGCATTTCACACCCGAGCAGGACAAGGTCATCAGAGAAGAAGTCAACAAGTTGCTGAGAGTTGGGCATATAAGAGAAGTTCAGTTCCCAGCTTGGTTAGCTATTGTAGTCCTTGTCCCTATGCTAGGGGATATATGGCGGGTCTGTATTGATTTTTGAGATTTGAATAAAGACTGCTACCCCTTGCCTCGGATAGAATGACTAGTGGATTCTACTGTCGCTTGTGATTTTATCTCAATATTGGATGCTTATCAAGGATACCATCAAGTTCCTCTCGCTCCTGAGGACCAAGAGAAAGTCAGCTTTGTGACGGCAGCCGGGACTTATTGCTATAATATCATGCCATTTGGGTTACGTAATGCCGGGGTGACCTATCAGTAGATGATGGATAAGGTCTTCCGACATTAGAGAGGGAAGAACATTGAGGTATATGTAGACGACATCCTGGTCAAGACCGACAAAGGAAAAGATATGATAACTAACTTAGAAGAAACGCTCGCCACCTTGAGGGCCAACAAGCTGAAGCTGAACCCTGGTAAGTGTCTGTTCGGAGTGAAGAGTTGTCGGTTCTTAGGGTATATGGTGACGGAGAGAGGAATTGAGACTAATTCAAAAAAAAGTAAAGGCTATTCTGAATATGTCATCTCCTCACTTCAAGGAAGTGTAATCGCTGAATGACAGAATTACGACCCTGTCCAGATTCATCTCCAAGTCTACTGACAGGACCCTGTCATTCTTCAAGATTCTGAGAAAGGCAGTCAAGTTTGACTGGGACGACCAGTGCGAGAAGGCGTTTGCAGATCTGAAGGCTTATCTCGCCGAACTCCCCATCCTTTACAAGCTAGTGGATGGGGAAATATTGTTCGTTTACCTGTCCGCAGCAGAACAAGCGGTGGGCTCCGCGCTCATCCGGGAAGAACGCATGGTGCAATATCCAGTCAACTTCTTCGGACACCTCCTGAAGGACACTGAGACGCAATATACTATGATGGAAAAACTGACCTATGATTTAGTATTAATGGCCTGAAGGTTAAGGTCATACTTCTTAGCACATCCTATCATGGTTCTCACCAACAACCCGCTCGGACTGGTCCTCACCAATCCGAAAGCTTCGGGTCGGCTGATCAAATGGACAACAGAACTAAGCGAGTATGGGATTGAGTACCAGTCTCGTACCGCTATTAGGGCACAAGCTCTCTTAGATTTCATGCTCGAGACTGTTCCAGAGTCAGAAGCCGAAGGAGTCTGGAAGATCTATGTGGATGGGTCATCCAATAGCAAGCATAGTCGAGTCGGAGTGCTGATGGTTTCTCCCCGGGGAGATACGTTGCATTTATCTATCAGACTCCATTTCCGAGCCACCAACAATGAAGCTAAGTATGAAGCAATTCTAGCAGGATTACAAGCAACCAAGCACGTGGGAGCTGCTCGAGTTGTCCTGCATTCAGACTCCCAGCTTGTTGCCCAACAAATAAAGGGCGACTTCGAAATAAAATGCAAGTGACTACAAAGGTATGTAACCATATATGAGCAGCTGAGATTCTCTTTCACAGAGGTTACCCTGCAAAAAATCTCCTGGGCAGACAATGTCAAGGCTGATGAGCTAGCCAAGCTGGCTAGCTCCATTACCTCGTGGACGCTGGAGGAGCCCAGTACTGTGGGAGGAATAATAGCTCAGATTGAAGAAGAAGTTGAAGGCTCTACATTAATCGATTGGAGACAACCCTATGTGGAGTTTCTACGTAGTGGGAACATGCGGGTCGATGATAAGGATCCCGACTATTCTGTCACCGGGCGTCTAGGTTCACGCTAGTCGGAGATCAATTATACAAGAGAGTCTTTGGTCGACCATTACTCAAGTGTGCCGGGCCAAAAGAAGCTGACTATGTCATGTGAGAAGTCCATGAAGGCATTTGCGGGAGCCACATTAGAGGAAGATCCCTGTCTAGGAAGATCATCCTGGCAAGATACTTCTGACCAACATTGCAGGTCGATATCCTCAAGTTTGTAGCTAGGTGTGAGGCCTGTCAAAGACATCAACATGTCACTCACCAACCAACTGAGCCACTGCGAGTCTCCACCGTGACCTGCCCATTTGATCAGTGGGGAATAGATATCGTGGGTCCCTTTCCAATCGGGCCCCAACAGAAGAAGTTCTTACTGGTCCTAGTGGACTATTTTTCAAAATAGGTGGAAGATGAACCTCTCGCAAATATCATGGAAACCACAGTGATGAAGGTCCTATGGAGAGACATCATATATAGGTATGGGATTCCTTACAAATTAGTGTCAGACAATGGTAGGCAGTTTGCAGGATGCAAACTCAAAGAATGGTATGATGGGCTGGGCATTCGGCAAGATTTCACCTCAGTCGCCTACCCCCAGGGCAATGGCCAGGCCAAAGTCGTCAATCGGGAGATCGTCAGGGGGCTCAAGATAAAGTTAGACCATATCGGAGGCAGCTGGGTAGAGGAGCTCCTGAGCATTCTATGGTCTTACTGTATGTCTACCAGGGAAGGGACAGGACAGAGCCCTTTCAACCTGGTGTATGGCACGAAGGCTTTAATCCCAGTAGAAGTCGGTGAAGAGTCAACTCGGCGACAACACTACAATAAGGAGGAGAATGATCAGGAGCGGTTGATCGATCTAGATCTTATGTTTGAGATCCGTGACAAAGCAGTTACCCAGCTAGTAGCATACCGGCAGCACATACAACAAGCGTACAATCGCCGAGTAATCGCACAAACTTTTCAAGTCGGGAACAAGGTCTGGAAGCGACTCAAGCCTGTAGGTGAGCCTGAGAAACTCGAGTTACAATGGAGCAGACCTTACACTGTCATTAGAAAGCTAGCTGGGGTAGCTACTATCTCCAAGACGACAAGGGCAAGAAGCTGGAGAGGCCGTGGCATGCCAACTATCTCCAATCCTATCACACACAGTGAGATTTGTGAGATACAATATGTACTTGTTTATGTATTCCTGCTACCTTGCAGTTTCAGTCATGAAATAAACAAGACATCTCATCATGAAAAGTCAATGTGTTTGTCTAAAACCCTACTGTCTTGCGGTGCTGTGGATTCCCGAGGTGAGTAGGCTTGGTCTGGGTGCTGTGGATGCCCGACCAAGAGTTGTTTAAACCCTACTGCCTGGCGGTGCTGCGGATGCCCGATGTGAGTAGGCTTGGTCTGGGTGCTACGGATGCCTGACCAAGAGCTGTTTAAACCCTACTGCCTCGCGGTGCTGTGGATGCCTGAGGTGAGTAGGCTTGGTCTGGGTGTTACGGATGCCCCACTAAGAGCTGTTAAAACCCTATTACCTTGCGATGCTGCGAATGCCCGAGGTGAGTAGGCTTGGTCTGGGTGCTGCTGATGCCCAACCAAGAGCTGTTTAAACCCTACTGCCTCACGGTGCTGCGGATGCTCGAGGTGAGTAGGCTTGGTCTGGGTGCTGCGGATGACTTTGGATTTCACCGGAAACCCTAGGTTGAACTAATGTCTACTGTTCCCTTTCGTGGGGAACGCGTCCTCACCTACTCTACCTTGGAGAAGTTACCCTTTGTCAACCGGAACCTCCGGTTGGACTTTTGCTCTGCCTCTGAGAGCCTGGATCTCGAGACATCCGACCTCGACCCGTCTCTACTTCTGTCCGTGATCCCCGCTCGGCTAAGTCTTTTGCTCGGTCTCCCGGACCAAGACTTCGTGCTAAGCTTCCGAGACTCTCGGATCTCGAGACGTCCGACTTCGACCCGTCTCTACTTTTGCCCGCAGTCCTCGCTTGGCAAAGACTCTGTTCCCCGATCCCCGACCAGGACTTCGTGCACCTATCTTCACTCACTAGGACCTAGCTTTGCTCACCGGATTTCTTTCACCTAACATTACTCATTAGGACCAGCTTCACTCACCAGGACTTCATCCACCTAGCGTCACTCACTAGGACCCAGCTTCACTCACCAGGATTTCTTTCACTTAGCTTCACTCACTAGGGCCAACTTCACTCACCAGGATTTCTTCTACCTAGCTTCACTCACTAGGATTTCTTTGCTAGTCATCTTGATCCTGACTAGACGTCTTTCTTCTAACCTTCAGGTAAGTATACTCTCTTTCTACCAAACCTCAAGTCCAGTTTGGTTCAATCCTTGGTCTATCTAACCAACCTTGGGTTCTTATAACTCTGTCAAACATCAGATCCTGTTTGGCTATCCCTTTGTCAAACTGATCAAACCTGGGTTTACCCTACCAAACATCAAGTCCTGTTTGTCTTAACCCTTGATCACTTTAACTAAATCATGGTATATTATCATTGACAAACATCAGGTCCTATTTGGCTTACCCTTTGTCAACCTGATCAAACCTGGGTTTATCCTACCAAACATTAGGTCCTATTTGGCTTAACCCTTGATCACTTTGACTAACCTTAGTATATTGCCAATAATCGAAACACTAGAGGTTGACTGTTCATCACTGGTACTCTTTGCACCAATAGGTTTGGTCAGTCTGATTAAGGGTTAAGCCAAACATGACTTAATTTTGGTAGGGTAAAACCCAAGTTTAATCAGTTTAACCAAAGAGTTAGCCAAATAAGATCTAATGTTTGGTAGAGTGATTATCAAAGCACCCAGGGTTGGTCAGTCTGATCAAGGGTTAAGCCAAACATGACTTCATGTTTGGTAGGGTAAAACTCAGGTTTGATCAGCTTGACCAAAGGTTAAGCCAAATATGACCTGATGTTTGATAGAGTGATTAGCACCCAGGGTTGGTCAGTTTAACCAATGGTTAAGCCAAACAGGACTTGATATTTGACAGAGTAACTAAACCTAGATTTGGTCGGTTAGACCAAAGATTAAGCCAAAGAGGATTTGATGTTTGACAGAAAGAAGTCTAGTCAGGATCAGATGACTAGCAAAGAAGTCCTTGTCAAGGCACCGAAGACCTGGTTGAGGGTTGGACACTGAAGTCCTGGTTCGGGGAATTGGGCATGAAGACCTAGACAAAGGTTGGGCATGAAGTCCTGGTTCGAGGAATTAGGCACGATGACCTGACCGATTGTTGGGCACCGAAGTCCTGGTTCGAGGAATTGAGCATGAAGTCCTAGTCGAGGATCAAGCATGAAATCCTGGTGAGTGAAGATGGGTAAAAGTCCTGGTGAGTGAAGCCAGGTAAGGTAAAGTCCTAGTGAGTGAGGCTAGGCATTAGGAAAACCCTAAGGAGTTGACCTTAGGTAGTAAATGCTTGAAGAGTTGACTCTAAGCAAAAGCCTAGTAGGTCAGGTAGACTTACAAAACTAAGGCTTAGGATTGCTTGTTTGTCTTGTGTTTGTTTGTCTTGCAATATCCTGGAGCTGGAGGCAAGATGGAAGAGCAAACACAAGCGAATGAACTCTGGGTTAAGGGCTTCTGGGCACCCGTATTGAACTCGGGCGCCCCCAAGGCACCCAGACACCCCCATGACCCGGGCGCCCTCATGGTGATGGGGGCACCCTCAAGCTTTTCCACTAGTTTTTATCCCCGCGTCGTGTTCACGCTGAGTGGATCAGATTGGGTCACATGGAGGGCGCCCCTATAGGCACACGGGCGCCCGAGTAACCCATATATAAAGGGGTTCGAGCCATGGTTACAAAACATCAAATTCTTCATCCTACTACTCATTTTCTACGAAGCAAAGGTGCTAAGACGAAGCTCTACAACCAAGGAGGCTCTAGGAAGAAGTGCACTGCGCTTTGGACTTCCGGATTGGCCGGAATCTTCAATCCATTTTGGTTTGCTTTTTATTACAAGTTGTACTTAATTTCAGTTATCCTTTACTTGTAATATTGAACTGTAAGACGGATTTTCTCCGCCTTCAGAAATTTTAGAAAGGAGACCATTAGTGGACTCACGCTGAGTACATATGCCTTGGATATACTGACCATGGGGGGTTGGAAACTAAGTAAATAAATCCCGCGTGTTACGTGTCTTTGCTTTCTGTTTATTTATTTTATTTAGCGGTGCTACTAATGATTCTGTTACGAAGCTGAACGAGCGAACAACTCGAAGATGAAAGTAGATGGAAGTCGATATTCACCCCTCCTCTATCGATGACACCGATCCCATATACATGACCCCCAACATACCTTGTCCAACACGACTGAAAAATATAACAAAAAGAATGTAACCTGTATCACAGACTAATCATGTACATACAAAGCACAGGCTGGCACAACTTACATTACAAAGACACATTACAAGGCCCTTCGGGGTACACAAAGCACACTACCATAAAATAAAAGACATATATAAGTCCACAAAAAATAGGAAAGAAAATACACCATCACATATGAATACCAAAACTGAAACCAAGACAAAGTCGCCGATAATATGGGGTTGGCTGCTGGGCCATTCCTGGCAACTCCAAGAATGCCATCCTAGAAATAAAAAACATAATTATCGAGGGTGAGTCTAAGTGAACTTAGCAGGTATAGAGATAGGATATACATGACGTCAAAAAATTATACAAACAGTATGGAATAAAGATGATATAATCTCATAATGATAACAGAAACCTAATTGAAGTATTGTATGAAATATACATACCAGAGTTAACTAATCCTGTGGGGGTGATAAGATCATAAGCCCCAAAAATCGAAACCCTCCACGGGCAAGCTCATACCACATGAACAATGATAAACCCCTCCACGAGTAAGCTCGTACCATACGAGCCAATGCAAGGTCATAAAATCATATGTAAATACCTCCTGTATGTGCATGTTAAACATATGCAACAATCATAGCTAAATCAAATGCAAACATGCATCATATGCATATGATGCAATGTTATGTGTCAACCCCTGAAGTCATTCAAGCAACTATCACATGTCGTATGCAACAACCAAGTGGGCAGTGACAACTATATGTACTTTACCATCACTACTCCGGAGTAGCCAAGTGGATACGATGCAGGCGGAATACCACACTCCTACCCCAAGTGAATGGGGGAGCACCACTCTCATCCCTTTGAATCACCAGAAAGAGGAGGGATCCACCGAATACACATCGTTTCGATCTACCATTACCACTACCACTACCACTGAGTGGGTGAGCGTGTCTTGACAGTGGCAAACTACCCACCCTCCAACAACCACTAACCCCTGAGTAATCGTATGGGCAGGTCCTGATATGATTGTTAATCTGTCTCAACCACAAAGGTGACAAGGGTTGATAGTTATGCAACAATTCAAGGATGGTGCATGACACTAATCAATGCAACACCCACCTAATCATCATCTATACCATAATATAACATGCATAGGTTTAAAACATGTATCATAACCTACCATTATGTAACTAGGTAAGCAAGTAAAAGTGTAACTAGTGGTCATCCCAATGTCAGGATTAATGTGGCACACAACCAATCCTGAGAACACGTTTACACATGTGTATTCTATAGAGTAAGAGTATAAAAGTGCGACTGTATAGAGATAACATGATTATCACACGTCCAAGTAGCAAAGTATCAAGCAGGATAATCAAAACCAGGATAAAGGTAATAACCTACTACTACCATAACAACAAGCTATGCATATAATATCAGAAATAAGGAGTCAAGTCAAAGGTATCTGTCTCCAGAGTGAAGTCCATGTCAAATGAAGAAACCTGTCCTGACCTCTGGATCCAATTAATGTCCTATGCCAAAAAATATAGCTTAGCTACTTATACGACGCCAAGTAGCTAAGTATAGCACAACCCAGCCAGTTCAACCCTAATCTATAGCTCACGGCTATCACCCATTACATCCCACGAATCATGCCATACTGACCTAACATTCTATGATAGAACCCTCCTACCATAGCTCAAGATATACCAACAAGATCTCTAACACACATCAATCAAACCACAGGTTGCTCCATCTACGGATCGATCCATACACATAAACAACTCTAAACAAAACCCAACTCCAACAAGTTGCTCACGACAACCTTATCATAGCAAAACCAAACTCCACTACTACAAACACTCACAACACAACACCTAATTAAGGAGAATGAACCTACAATCTAATCACCCTATTGCAACAAACACTAAAAACAACTTAGGGCATCAATGTTAAAACATAGAACAGGGCACTACACTTCCTTCCCAAAATAGAACATCCCTAGCTAGAAACCCCCATTCACAGAGAACTCCAACTACATCAGGGATTCAATACAGCAAATGAAACATTGATCTAAAGCCAACAAAAATTACCACTATCTAGATCTGGTTCATCTTTCCAATCCTAGCAAATCCATCACAAATACCATCCAAGATCAAACTACTTCAACCAACATTTACCTGAATTGATGCTGGTAGAATCACAGCCTCCTGGAGACTCCACGACACCTCCCATTCATCCCCAAATCCACCCCTACAGAAACACCACAAGTAGAAAACTGGATGATGTTGGGGATCGTGTGGTCGGCAAGAGGACTGTGAATTATCCCTGAAAAATATAAACTAATTTTTTATCTTGCTTAACAAAGATAGAGATTAGTTAAAAAGCAAAACAATAATATAAGAATGAAATAACTAAAATGAAAACAGTCACAAGGAGGGTTATTTAGTTGCAACCAAAGTGGTTGCTAATCCAAGGCAAAAATAAGCTCAATCTCCATATCAAACTCCATAGGGCGAAGAAACCTCTTATACATACAATTAAACTCCTTAGGGTGGAGAAGCCTCTTACACAGACTAGAACTCAGAAAGAAAATGAAGAATAGTAGGAATTGGTTTTATAGTTCGAATGAATGAGAGGAAACTCCTTGGGCAGAGAAGCCTCTTACACAGACTAGAACTCAGAAAGAAAATAAAGAACAGTAGGAATTTGTTTTATAGTTTGAATGAATGAAAATAACTAAGCTCTGAGGTCTATTTATATCCTTAGTGAAAGTCTATCCAGTTGTTGACGTGGCCGTACATGGGCGCCCGAGTGCACAGGGGTGCCTGACACGTGGCTCTAGGGTTATCCTTGTTGCAACAACTGCGAACGACTACTTCTGGATGGAATTTGAACTCTCGGGAGCCTGTGTTGATTAGGACACCTAGGAACCCGGGCGCTCGAGTCAATGAGGGCGCCCCCATTCGTAGGCGCTTGAGTTTGACTTGAGCACCCGAGTTGATTTTGGTTAGTACTTTGTTAACAGTCTTTCGGCAGATCTTCTTGGGTGATCTCAGGCCTTCCAAAGTTAGGCTCACTCGAACCTTCCTTCGGCCTTCTCCTCGAGTGTGCTTCCTCCCGGCTTCTCATCCCTCGGATGTTGCATGCATTTTTCTCGCTCCACCGACATACTATTCCATAGAACTACGAATCTCTCGGATGCACCGAACCCATCAACTCGCATTCCATGCTATCCTTCTCATCTGCTACGTCTTCCGCTCGACTTCCTATGCTCCTAAGTTCCTGCACACTTAGACATAAGGATCAGATACCTATAGGACCTAACTTGACTCCATTGACCACATCAAAACTCACCCGGGATACTTACAGATAAGCCCTATGCTGGTCATTTCATCAAGGCTCCCATGGGAAGTCAAGCAACCAAAATCACCAGATCTGATGGAATAATACAATACCTCAAGATGGATCCCTACTAAGCGATGAATCACCGGGGGCTAGGTTGACATCCACCCTCCCCACAACCTTCCTCAATCTATCCTGTCCGCAAGGAGAAAATGCCCCGATCAAGTGGGGAATGAAGGAGCACCAAAGCCACCCTTGACCAAGGAGAAGGAGATCTCGAAGTCATTCGTTCAAAGGAGAAGAAGAAGAGGTTCGAGCTCTCGATTGCTCTCCTTGTCTCACGATATCGAGATCTCAGAGGAGAAAGCAGAGAAGAAGAAAGCGACAGGATTTCAATGGCCGCCCTTTGCAATTTAGTCCCTATTCTTTGTATATTATTAAAAATCTAACCCTTAAGGTTTGGGTTTTAAGCATTAAACCCCTCATGGTTTAGGGTTAAACCATTTAACCACTCATGCTTCATCCATTAATTCTGTAACCCTAATTTTATTTCAAGAAAACTTCAAGGGATTTCCCTGAATTATCATATTTAACACATACAATCTCGAATACTCTTTCTATGTGGCAGCCAAACCCTCATAACTACATGTATTCACTAAACACACATTTTATCAAATATATACAAGGCACAATACATATAGAACAAGACATAAAAACGCTATGGAATAAGGAAATGCCTAGTGCATAGTTCATACAACATCTTCATATTATAGCTACTCCCTACATCCTAGATATGAAGAATCTATTCCATTACAAAGTAGATACAATAAGAAGATGATAAATAAAACATCTACAACTCAAAACCTAGAGAGAAGAGAGAAGAGAGAAGAGAATGATTACCAAGGTGTCGTCGATCTTCTTGGAGGATCTCTGATAATTACCATTTTGTTGATCAATTTAGGCTCTCAAATCCATGTTTTGATCCCTTTTATATGCTTAATCTTGTATTTATACTAGGTTCCATGAATTATTTCTATTTTTGATTTTGTATGAAATTCTTTCTATATTTGAGATATTATGACATTAAAATTTGAATCTAATTTTGTAGGCTTTGAATGATCATAGACCTAGATCAGATTGGATCGAGTTTGAGTCAGACTTGGATTCAGATCAAGATGATCAAGCATTGGAAGAATGTGGGTCGTCCAATCAAGAAACGGGGAGATCTGAGCCATCTATTGTAGGATCGATCGTGCCCGCTAGAGGGGGGGGGTGTGAATAGCATTTTTCGTTGTTCTCTACAAAATTGTTACCGCAATGGAAGTACAAATAAAATAAAACTAACAATATAGAACAATGCTAACAAACCGATTTACTTGGTATCCACCCCAGACGGGTGACTAATCCAAGAATCCGTTGATGTATCACTCCTCGGATAACCTCCGGCTAGCCCTCGTCGCTCCTTATGGGTGGAGAAACCTCGCCACAATCATCTTGACAATATTTGGGCATAAAAGACTACTAACTCACTTTACCCAAGCAAGTTTCGTCAAGAATCTCAGCCACCACGAAGTCCGCTTTAAATAGGACTCGGGCTGAAACCCTCGCCACTAGTCGACTGCTCCAAGGGCAGTCGACTGGTGCCATTGAAATTCGACCTTGCACTCCAACGTTCGAATTCTCAGCCAACTCACCAGCCACCTACCAGTCGACTGCTCCCAGGGCAGTCGACTGGTCCAGGGGCCAAACCCATTCTGTGAGTTTTAAGTGCAGTCGACTACCCAGCTCACCTACCTAGGGTTTCCTTTCCCGAGTACACTTCTCTCAGCACTCAGACCCTAGGACTTTCCTGAGTACAATCACACAACACTCGTACCCTCACGACTCGACTGACTCCTCATCCGTAGCCTCGACTATTGCCTTCGCGCCCTCTTCATCTTCGGCTCCCATCCCTCGGATGCACGCAAGCCTCCAGCTTGCCTCCATGCCATCCTTCACGTATGCCTCGAAGTCCGCGCCCATCAGCTCATCGTTCTTGCTCTCCAAGGTCCCTCAGGTGCGCACATAAGCCCGCGGCTTGCCTCCATGCCACCCTTCACCGTACCGAGGCTGTCCAGTCAAGTCCATATGTGTAACCTGTACATCTTGCACATTCAATATACACATATGAGATAACAGGGTAAACCTAACTTAAACCCTTTGTCCAAACATCAAAACACTTGGTCACTCAGGACCACAGATTGCCTCAACATCTATCAGCTTCTGATCAATCCGAGCTCAAGATAGAGTTAATCAATACCATAGATCAAAATCTAGAGTTTTGGCCCAAATCAGGAGTCATATAGCTGTTGGATCAAGCTCAAGAGGAGTCTAAGCCATCCATTCAAAAGAAAGGGTAATCTGAGCCATCCATTGCAGATCTGATCGATCCAAGCTGAGAAGGAGCAGATCCTGACCATTGATGGAGATCTGGGAAGTTTGGACTCAATCCGTGACGATCCGATCATTAGATGAGGCGAGGACAAGCACACCCGTTCAAATTTAAATGGGATAAGTTAAATGAGGAATTCCCTCTCGCCCTGCTCCGTCATCGCAGAGTCACGAGTTCTTCCAGTTTCTTTGTCTGTTCTTCATTTTCTTCATCTGTTCTTCTCCGATCCGCGCGGCCACATCAAGTCCAAGTTTGTTTTCAAGGTTTCAAATCATCGAGTTCGATTTTCGGTTAAGTTTGCAACTCAATTTTGTCGCTGAGAGGAGCTCAGGTCAGGGTTTCACCGAGTTCTGTTTTCACTATCAATTCTGTTTGATCGCTGCTGTCTTCATCGAGTGGAGCAATCAAAGCATTTGGAGGGGTTCTCCGATGTGATCTGAGAGTGTCCGAGCGAGATCGCCACTTAGCGTATCAAGAAGGAGGAGATCGTGGAGTTTTTCAGCTACTGATCGGTGCCTGTGATCGGATAGAGACGCTTCTGATCGATCCCCAATCCAATTAGAAGAAGTCCTGATCGGTCCCGTGACCGATTAGGAAGATCCATACGCGCAAGTCAAGTGCAAACTGATCTCAGGAATGGTTCTTCGCTGGTTTTCGAGCTAGAGGGTTTCTAGCTGGACTTTTGTGTGACGGCAAGAGGAAGTCTTGACAAGAAACTGATTTGATGTTCAATTTAGGAAAATTTTGGTTCTAAACCCTTATTTCTTCAAGTTGTTTCAATTTGTATCAGTCTACACTTCAGTTAAGTTTCTTTAGCTTACTTTGCTTTAGTTTTTACTATACTGCAATTAGTTCTCTGCATTCAAGTTTAGTTCTTAAGTTTCAATTCCATAGTTTTGAATTTAATTGCTCAATTGTCAAATAGGTTAAGTGTAGTTTCCGCAATTTCTTAATTCATTTCTGCTTTAACTGAGTTCATTCTGCTTCATACTGTTATTTCATTCATATTCGCAAAAACCCCCATCTTATTTGAAAACCCAAAACATCAAACGATGAATTCAAGCTTGAGTTAAACATTCTTAACTAGTCCTTGGAAAAATATGACTTGAGGCCCCTATACTACACTTAGATTTGTGAGCTAAGGGTTTTCAATTTATAAATATCTAAATTTGAGGCTCATTGTGACACTTGATTGTGGGCTAATCATCAAATTTTTGGCGCCGTTGCTGGGGAACACACTAGTTGAGTATGTTTGATTTGAGCTTGTACTTATTTTCATATTTTATGATCTATTTCATTTGCTTTATCTTTCTATATACCTTTGCTGCCATTTTTGTTTGGTTTATGACCAGGACTGCAGGTGGTGATCTTGTGGAGTTTGATCCTGAGATTTAGAGGACCTTCAGAGCTAGAAGAAATCAAGGAAGAGTTCCAGAAGTTATTGAAAAATATTCCTACTCATTCAAGTAGTCCCATGGCAGAACATCAGCATTTTCAGAATTTTCAGCAGCATTTTCAGAACTTTCAGCAACCCTATTCACAATTTCAGCAAGGTAATCAGCCTTTTCAACCATTCCAGCAGCCTTATCAACATTTTCAGCAAAGTAATCAACAATTTCAGCCTCAACTTCAACAACATTAGCAAGGTTTTCAACCAATTCAGACTTTCCAACAATCTTTTCAACCTTCACAGCAATCTTTTCAACCATACCAGCAGAAATTTTAGTTTCAGAATCAGGATTTTCAGCCCCAACAATTTCAGCCTTTACACCAACAATTTCAGCCCCAAATTTAAAATTTTCAGAGCAATAATTTCCAGCAACATCCACCTTGTTATCAAACCAATTTTCAGCAATTTCAACAGCCCATTCAACCATTTAATCAACCCCAACAACAGGATTTTCAGAGTTCACAGCCTACTCCTAATTTTCAGCAACCCAAATTTTCATTTCAAGGCCAACAAGAGTCTCATACCAATCAAGGAGACTTTGGGGACTCTAGTGAGTTTGATGCACATCAACAAAGGCTTGAGGAGATTATGCAACAAATCATACAACAACAACAAATTTTACTACATCAACAAGTGCCACAAAAGAATGATTCCACTCTTCAAAACATTGAAAGACATATTGGACAACTAGCTAGTGGGATGAATCAAATGCAAGCTCAAGGATCGAGTCAATTACCTTTTCAAGCTACTCTTAATCCTAAGGGAAATGTTAGTGTCATAACTTTGAGAAGTGGGAAAGTTGTTTCAAGTCCGAACACTCAAAGGGATGATTTTTCTGAAGAAATTCCAGCAGCTTATTTTCCAACTCAGATCAGCCCCAAAATGAATTCTAAATCAGTTGAAAGTGACCCTAGTTCAAGCCCCTTCTTTTATTGATCTTGCAATTTTGGTGGAAGAAGAAGAAGAAATCAGTAAAAAAGTGAACCTACAGCAGCTACTCCACTTGAAATTCCTGCTTAAGATTCATTTCCAAAAGTTTCGGCTCAAGAGGAGGAACCGAGAGTCCCTTTACCCTTCCCACAACACCCCAGAGAGGATCATTCTATCATGAGCAAGGATATTTTAGATGAGGTTGTTGATGCAGATTTATTAACTGATAGCGTTTCATTTGGTATGCATAGAGGATATTTTAATTCAGATGAGGTTGAGGATGCATTAGCTTTAGAGAGCTGATTTGAAGACTGTATCTGACTCACTCGCAGTTGGAGATTATTCTTTAGGTGTAGGAGATTGCACTGAGCCCCAGGGATCACCTATATTGATTGATATATCAGGAGATTCAGAGGATAGGTATGAAAGCGTAGGGACTTGCATGGTGGGAGCAAGGACCCAAGAATCACCTCTTTTAGTTGTATGTCTACCAGAACCTGAGCTTGAGGTGGAGCCTTTACCTGACCAGGAGGAGGCCATAGTTACATCTACTCTTGTAGAACCTTCAGGTATTTTTCAGCACGATAAGGTAAGTATTTCTCCTAATTTTTTAGGAAAACTCATAGAGGTACCTACGGTTGATTTTATTGGATGTGATGTATTTCTTGATACATTCTATGTAGAGACTGATTGTATTTCATCTCTTCCTTATCCTGCATGCGCGCGGGAGGTATTTCCTTCTCATGGGTTTGCAGGGTGCCGTAGGCTTCTTGAGTGGGTGCTCCAACTAAATAGCCCCAACCTCCCGGAAGGACTTCCAAAGAGCATATAGTGGGAGGAGTTGAGCTTACTTTGACTCATATCAATTCACTCTGAGAGTGGATTTTGCACCTTAATCGTCTCCGACCACCGGGACATACTATTGGGAAGTTGATGAGGGAGAGAGCAATGCACTATGATATTGATCACGTGAGGATAGCTCTCTCAACCACCCAGACCACCCCACTACCTAGATGGATGCTCCGTGCTATCTACCCACCTTAAAGGGGAGTTTGTTCCTTCTTGCACTCTTATTTCATTGTAAATATCATTTTTATATTTTCTAGCAGTAAATTTTTCTTTTATAGTGAGTTCTTGCTAATAAATACTTAGGTAGTGTAGAATGAATAAAGAGTCATTGTAGATACCATTTTATCCTTTTTGACATCTTGTTTCATACATGATTTGGAATAAAGGTATCCCTTTAGATTTTCTTTATATCATTTTAGAGTCCTTTGAAAGTGAGTTAAATTTGATTGTTAAAACTTAGGATTTGAGCCAATGGATGAAAATTCTTGGATACTTGAGTACTACTTAGTTATGGACTCTAGATTGATGACTTGAGATGAATTCTTTTTACCTAGTGAGGATTGACTTTATTTTTGAGATACACAAATGTGATTGTACTCTAGAACTTGCTTAGGTTCTTTCAAAACTATATTTCTATGATTGGACTACATTTAAAGGGGTGAATCACTTTGTTTCCTTTTTTATATCAATTTTTGGCAACATTCCTTGTTGATACACTCTTTATTCTTTTTCTTTTTCCTATTTTTCTGTTGGTAACCATATTTTTCATGGACTTGGGTGCTTGGATTGTTTCTTGATGTTACTTTGCCTGAGACGGACAAAAGCTTAAGTGTGGGGGAGGATCAAGCATTGAATCAAATATTGAGGATAATGGAAGCATTTGGCAACCATTAAGCAAAAGTGTGCCAACTTGAATGAGTTGTGTATCAAGAGTGAGTTGCAAGAGAAGGGAAGTGAAGGCTTATTCTCACTGCCATAGAAGAAAAAAAGAAAAAAAAGATGAAGTATTAAGTGGAAAAGAAATTGGAATAGAGATCAATTGAAGAAATGTGAGTGGTGTAACAAGAGTGAGTTGCAAACACATCCATCAGCTCAGTTGCAAAGGAAAAAAAAGGAACGTGAGTTGTGATCTGAAGAGCAAAGAAAAAAAGTTAGAGAGTGAAAATACATCCTTTAAAGTTCAAGTTATGGATAGAAAACAAGTTGAAAAGTTCCATTGAACAAAGTATCAAGTAGTGAACAAAGAATGATAACATTCATTTGAAACAAGTTGAAAAGTTCTGAAATTGCTGAACATTTCAGATTCCAAGAGTTGGAACTAGCCATTGTAAGAAAAAAAAAGAAGAGAAACTTGGCTGCAGAAATAGAACAGCAGGAAAAAAAAGAGAGAAAGAAAAGAAAGGAAAAAGAAACATGAAGTGGACTGAATTCAGAGTTGGATCAGTTTTCTGAGTTGGAAGAGGAGAACAAGCTGCTAGCTGATGGTGTTATTGATTGAAAGATTGAAATCTCGGTAGAAACAGTTCAGATTGTGTTCAGTTCAGCTACTGATCAGACTCTGATCGGTCTCCAGACCGATCAGGGAAGTGCCTGATCGGTCCCGTGATCGATCAGAGGAAAGCCAGTCCAATCAGAGGAAAGTCAGTCCGATCAGAAGAAGTCCAGAAATCCAGATCGATGTCCGATCGGTCTGCTTGACCGATCAAAAAGAGTCTGATCGGTCTCTTGACCGATCAGCAGAGGGCTGGCACACTGAATTCAGTGATAACTCTGATTTCTACATAAAAAGGAAAAGGAAAGGGGCAAAGTTCATCTAGTTGCATTCTTAGTATCTAAGTTTTCCACTTTTCTAAATTTTTCATTTACTAAACTTCTATTTCATTCTTATTTTTACATATCTCCTAAACTTGTTCAAATAAGCTTTTGTAGGTGTGGATTCAACTCAAGAATGATGGTGGAGAGTAGAGCATAAGCAAGCTTATGGTAGGTTAAGAACCATGATTGTGTTTGAGCGAGCTCCAGTTTCATTAAAAATTTAGAACTTAGGAAGAGAGCCACCAAAAATTTCCTTGGGAGGATTTGTGTGTTTTATTCATCTCAATTAGTTATAAAGGATGAAGTTTACTTTGTTGTTGACTAAGGATAAGACTCTAGTCCATTGAGTTTAGATTTTTGAGAATTGACAACCCTAAATAATTTCCATTCAATTGTTTCTAACTATGATTGAGAATAATCTAGGGGGTACATGATTAGTTTACTAGTTAGCTTGTGCGAGACGCCCAAGAGCAAGTGTGGGGGAGTTGATAATTACCATTTTGTTGATTAATTTAGGCTCTCAAATGTAGAATCGTTTGTGTCCGCTAGAGGGGGGGGTGAATAGCGATTCTTCGATTGTTCTTGTACCTACGTTGTTAGTTGCATAGCGGAAACAATAATAATAAAACAAACAACGCTAACAAACCGATTTTACTTGGTATCCACCCCGGCCGGGTGACTAATCCAAGAATCGGTCAGTGGATCACTCCCCAGATAACCTCCGGCTAGCCCTCGTCGTTCCTTGTGGGTGGAGAAACCTCGCCACAACACCTTGACACGATCAGGACTCTAGAGACTACTAACAAGCTTTAACCAAGCTTGTTTCGTCAAGAAACTCAGCCACCACGAAGTCCTCTTTAAATAGGACTCGGGGCTGATTTCTCGCTACCAGTCGACTGCCCCTAAGGCAGTCGACTGGTGCCAGCCAAATTCGACCGTTGACACCCCCAACGTTCGAATTTGCCAGCTCACCAGCCACCTACCAGTCGACTGCCCCAAGGCAGTCGACTGGTACCCTGCTGAATCCCTTCCCGAGTACATTCACATAGCACTCGATCCTCACGACTCGACTGACTCCTCCTCCGCAGCCTCGACTGTTGCTTTCGCGCCCTCTTCATCTTCGGCTCCCGTCCCTCGGATGCTCGCAAGCCTCCAGCTTGCCTCCAAGCCATCCTTCACGCATGCCTCGAAGTCCGCGCCCATCAGCTCATCGTCCCTGCTCACCAAGGTCCCTCAGGTGTGCACACAAGCCTCCAGCTTGTCTCCATGCCACCCTTCACCGTACTGAGGCCGTCCAGTCAAGTCTATATGCGTACCTGTACAACCTGCACACTCAACATACGCATATCAAATACACAAGGGTAAACCTAACTTAAACCCTTTGCCCAAACATCAAAACCCATGGTCACACCGGACCATCTTAGGGCCGATTGCTCTAACAATCTCCCCCTTTTTGATGTTTGACAATTTGTTTAAGTTAGGAAAGCAAGATAGTAGTAAGTAGCAAAAACCATGCAAAATGAATGCATATGCAATACATAACTGGATCCTATCCCAAGGCATCCCACACCTAACCCTCCAAGTTAGAAATTTTACACCTAGCCCTCCGAGCTAGGAATTTTACACCTAGCCCTCCAAGCTAGGAATTTTACACCTAGCACTCCAAGCTAGGAATTTCACCACCTAACCCTCTAAGTTAGGAATTTCACCACCTAACCCTCCAAGTTAGGATTTTTCCACACCAACCGGTCTTTTTAAAGCTTCTCCCAAGCTCCCCCTACATTGAACTTATAAAGGCTTTTTAAGAACCTCTCCAAGGTTCCCCTTACGCCAAGAAGGGAGCAGCCATGCTCCCCCTCAAACTTAGCTCCCCCTAAACCTAGGGTTTCTTTCTAGCAAAGGTATTGGTTTCCCACTTAAACATAATATTTCTCCCCCTTTGCCATACATAAAAAAGAACCCAATAATTACCCAATTATTGGTTCTTTAAATTCCCAATGACCCTAAACACAGTGTACTAGACCCCCATACACTTGTTTCTTGTCATTTGGATCCCAAACCAACTGTTGATACCCAAATCAGCCTCTGGCAGTCGACTGGCAACAGTGTCAGTCGACTGATACGCCTAAAATCTATTTTTCTGGCCGAATTTCAGAAACGCGCCAGAAATTCCACAATTTTCCAAAAATTTTCACACTTCGTGGACAACTTTGTGGAACCTATACCTACTTGGGAAAAATACATCTACCCATGTATCTATCACCATTCCTATGTTTGACACAAAACTCAAAAATTTTAAAATGAAAATCAAGGCAACTAGGAGACAACCTCCTCCTTTACCCATGTCTTCTCCCAATTTTCATTTTTCCAAAGCTAAGTTCTACCCAACTTAACCTCCTAGACACTACGTTGAGTCATACACAGTCCAACACCCGAGTTCTTCCCCCTTTGACACTCTTATAGCATTGCCCGAGGCAATCCTTCCCTAAGTGCCAAAAAGAACTCAACAAAAGTCTAAAAACTCTAAATATTGCAAGCACACTTGCTAGGATATACCCTATCCTAGAAAAACATGATATCATGGAAATATCAAGTGTGCTTGACATTTGGTACACATCTAAGTTTCTTAAGGATTTTGCATTAAGGATCAACTTTCAAATTCGTTTCTAATTCCATGTGTTTGTCAAATCTACCCATCATAATTTGACACATGGAATTGTCCTCAATGTTCCCTGTTTAATCTCTAAATCTTAGATACCTAGGGAACCTTATCAATCCTTCTTGATTTCCATAAAATCCAATAAATTCTTATCAAATCATGGGATAACACTTTATTCAAGGACTATGAAGTCATAACCAAGAGTTTTAACCCAACATCATATCTCATAACAATCTTGTAACTTCTCATTGTCGAAACTCCCCCTTTTTATGCCTACTTTCATGTACCAGTCGACTGCCCATGTGGCAGTTGACTCCCAAAACTCACAGAATGTTTCTGAGCTCTTACCAGTCGACTGCCCCCAGGGCAATCGACTGATACCTGAATTTCAGGTTTTCCAGCCCAATTTCAGAAATCCCTAACTAATTCTACAAATCTCCAAAAAATATGAAAATTTGTGGGGAGATTTGTGAAGCCAATATCTACTTGGAAAAAATATGTTTCCAAATAAATGTACTCCAAATCCCAAGATTGGCACGAAATCCTACTTCTCCTAAAAAATATCAAATGAGCTTATCCTAAAAGTTCTAATTCTCACTTCTCTTCAGTGTTTCTTCTTATCCTTGATCACAATTCATTTCTACTACTGAAATACATGGTATTCCACCATTAAACCTCAATTTTGTGAATTATAGCTCCTTTTTCACCTTTTCTCTCTAAATTCTCTTTTTGATGTGCCAAAATCTAGGATTAAGACTTACCCAAGTCTTCCAACCCTTTTTGGCACATTTCACCAAATTTCCTAAGGGAGAAACTTTTGAGATCCATTTACCATGGACCCCAAAGGCTCCTAGAGCTCCCCCTTGAGCTCTTAGTCTTAGCCTCCTCCCTAGGTGACTCCATCCACACTAGGCTATACCGGTGTGCCACCGGTGACTCTTGGCCTACAAAATTGACCTTTTTAACCTTGGACACTTTGTCCTTGGTTAGGTCACTCTTTTTACCCTTGGATGACATCCCCTTGCCATCCTTAGACTTTCCCTCCTTACTAAGATTGTATGCTTTCCCAGCATACTTCTTTACATTGCCCTTGGAGGTCTTGGATTGATAGCCCAAACCCGACCTATCATAGTTGAGTTTGATGCTACCCAACACCATGTCTAGACCTTTAGATCCAATCTTGAATCTTTCTAAGGTCTTCTCTAAAGTATCAAGCCTTGCCCTTAAGGCTTGATTTTTCCTTTTTAACCTTCTAACCTTAGATTCCATATGTCCACTTTGGACATTCCTAGACCTATCCATTTTCTTAGGCATTTGTCTCCCCTTCTTGGGGTCAATGCCTTGATCCTTAGGTACCCAAGTCTTAGGTCTATCATGATACATGCTTTTCTTAGGGTTATGATCTAGCTTGTTACCCTTAGTCCTATCATTGTACTTAAATCCATGATTATGCACAAATAAACAATTCTCATGAGTTCTAGCATGCATGGGTGGGTAATTAACATGATTCTTGAAATGTAAAGAAGAACTTGAAATCGAATTTCTTTTTAAACTAGGGATAGAGGGTACCTCCCTTACCCTTGTAGTCCTTACTTGTTGTGAGCTTCTTCTCTTCCTTCTTTCTTCTTTTTCCCATCTTCTTAGATTTTCCATCTTCTTTAGCTCACCTTTTCTAGGGCATTTAGTGTGATAATGCCCTAGTTCTCCACATGTGAAGCATTGAATCTTCTTCCTTTTAGCTTGAACTTCACCAATTCTACAACCCACATTAGCTTTAAAGAAATTTACAATGGGTTTAGGGTGTACCTCCTTTTTCTTACCTAGTGGGCACTTATCCTTGTAGTGCCCCTTTTCATTGCATCCAAAGCATACAATGTGGTCTTTAGTCCTTGCTTTGGTGGAGGTTGAGGCTTGGTTGACTTCCTCTTCACCCTTGGATGAAGTGGAGACTTCCTCTTGATCATGTGTAGGTGAGGGTCTCTCCTCCCCCTCAATCCTTGAGGTGGTGACCTCCTCCTCTTCTCTAGATGAGGTGGATGACCTCTCACTTTCTTCTTCACTTGAGGATGTGGACACTTCTTCCTCCTCTTGAGCTATTGAGCTCACTTCCTCGGGTTCATCTACTCCTTGAGTTTGTGTAGGGTTTGTAACGCCCGTTTTTTTCCATAAAGCGGCGTTACGTTAACATACTTAGGGCATGTAGACATCATAAGGCAGCGGAATAACTTTAAGACTTACACCTATATGCCATATTACCATTCCTAACATAATGACATGGGTACTTGGTATATTAACTTCATACTTTGCATCGTATCATGTCATGCTTAACATCATGTCATAGAGTCACATAAGCCCTTATTCAAACACACAAGTAGCAAACATAAAATTCTAGCATAAGACCGGTAAACATATTGTTTTCGTGGCCAAGTCACTACCACACACACATATTCTTGTCCTCCTGCTGCTTCCTTATTGTCCCCTTGCGTGATCTGCGGTATAAGGAAAATAAGACTATAAGCACATCGGCTTAGTAAGACTCTTTCCTACTCACTAAAACTATTCATCACTTAATCATAAACACATGAAACATAAACATAACTTTATGCTTGAACATAAATATAAATAAACTTACATGGCCTAATACATGACATAAACATAAATATAAATACACATTCTTAACATGGCATGATACATAAACATAAGTAAACATTCTTAACATGACATGATACATGGCATAACATAAACATACGGAAACATTCTTAACATGCATGATACATGGCTTAAACATAAACATAAAGAAACATTCTTAACATGCATGATACATGACATAAACATAAACATAAGGAAGCATTCTTAACATGCATGATACATGGCTTAAACATAAACATAAAGAAACATTCTTAACATGCATGATACATGGCATAAATATAAACATAAAGCAACATTCTTAACATGCATGATACATGGCATAAACATAAACATAAAGCATGAACTAACCTGTATGGCATAAACATAGGCATGCTTTCTATCATATCACATGGGCATCTTCTTAACATAACCATAAGCATAAATCATCTACTATCATGCATATTTCTTGACATGAAACATAAGTATAAGACATTACTATCATGGCATAATGCATAACATGAATGAATGCATGAGTCTATTGCATATACATAAGGATGCTTAACTTTTAAAATCATACTTTTAAATACTTAAACATAATCATAACATCATTGGGGTCCCCGGCTTGTACCAGATACATACATCATAAGCGCCCATCCCTAAGTAAATACGAGGTAGCGAGTCCCGACCTACTAGGGTAAGGACAGCATAGTCGGTAGTCCCAGAACCGGGGCGTTCTTAAGGTGCCCATCCCTGTTGCACAGCTTTGGTAGTGCCAGAACAGTGGACAGCATAGTCGGTAGTCCAGAACCGGGGCGTTCTTAAGGTGCCCATCCCTTGGACCCATACTTCGGTCCGGTACAAGCCCATTCATAAAGTAAAATACTTTACATGATTCATCATTCATAAGACATAGCATACATCCTCATTCATAAAACATGGCATGCATCTTCATTCATAAACATGGCATGTGTAACGACCCGGCCCATCTACCGGCCCATTTACCGGCCCATTTACCGGTCCTCATGACCGTCGTACCATCGTACCGTCGACCATCGACCGTGCCGTCATTCATAAACATGCCATGTATCTTTATTCATAAAACATAACATGCACTTTCATTCATAAACATAACATGCATCTTCATTTATAAACATAACATGCATCTTCATTCATAGAACATGACCTACTTACATAAACATCATTCTTATTCCTAGTGCTTGCATGATCATGTCATATAAGGTAAGCATTGCATTATATTCATTGAACATGACATGTTTGCATAGACAATTATCCTAATCCATAGAGTTTGCATGATCATGATATATAAGGTAAACATTGCATTTCATACATAAGCATGGTATTCGTCCCAAGCATACATAAGTAGGACTTCCATAAACATACTACCTACCATTCAAGTGCATGGCATAGAACACAAGACATTCATGAATAAACCCTATTAAGCATGGCATCTAATCATAAACTTAAAAATATGAAACATGGTACTTAAGGTTAGGGTTATAGGTAACATAATTTCTACCACATGCTTGAACCTATATATATACTTCATAACAAACCATGAACCATCATTCTTCAAACCCTAACTCCCCCCAAACCCTATTTACCTTGCTTGGCCGAAACCTATAAGGAAGGGTTCCATCATTCAATTAACATGTAAGATAGCATAAGGTAAAGAAACAACCATACATTACCTATAAGACCATGGGAAGCCATTAGGGCTCATGATTAGGGTTAACCCTAACCTTTAGCCCTCCTTCTTAGGGCTGGCCGAAACCCTACAAAACCATGGGTGCATGGAAAAATTCCATAAAATCCCCAATCAAACATTAAACACCAACCACACCCTACCATAGGGCTTTCGAAACCCATACTTGAAGAAAACCTTAACCCCTTGCCCTAGATTCCTTCTTGGCCGAAACCCTTAGGGTCATAAGACCTTGTGAAAATTCACATAAATCCCTTCAACCTCCCTTTGTATCACAATAGTACACACAATACATGGGTGAAGGGTTAAATCCAACCCTAGCCATGGAAATCCTTATGATGGTCCCAAACCCTAAAGGGTCTTAGGGTACTCCAAAAATTTCCAAAAATTATATTTATTCTCTAAACATCATGATAACACATTAGAAAGCATGATTAATATTTTTAACATCATCATGGACCCAAAACTCATGGTGGCCGAATACCATAGGGGTCCAAAACATGGTTTTCTCAATATCAAAACCTAAAACCAAACTTTATATTATGCTAAAAATTCAAAGAAACTATTATACCACAGGTGAGGGAGTCTTACTTTGGTTAATCTTGATTATAGACCTTAGAATTGAGAGAAGGATGGAAATCTTGTTGCCTCTTGACCACCCCTAGCCTTTGTACCCTTGTAAAAGCCTTGGATCTTGGAGATGGAGCCTTAGGTGAACCTTTTCCAAGGGAGATCCCCTCTTGAAGTATTCGGCTAGAATGAGGGAGGAGGAGGAAGAAAAATGGAATTGATGGAAGGAAGAAAGTAACTCCCAAGCCCCCTCTTTATAACACATTAAGGAGGGTAAGTGAAGAGTCATGGTGTCTCTTCCTCTTCATGACTCTTCATATTCCCCTAAGCTTAACCAAAATCCATTTCATTTCCTCATAGCACTCCCTTGCTAGGTGAATTGGTTAGAGCATGCATGGTTGTACAAGAGGTCTAAGGTTCAATCCTTGGTGCATGCACTATTTTTTTTCTATTTTATTTTTATTTTATTTCCCTATTATTTCGAAAATCCCTTAAAAATTCTCCCATAATTATGTTAATATTTCTCATTAAACCCCTTTATATTTCTATATATTTTTACCTAAAATTCACCAATAATCATGGTACTAGAAAACCCATATAAGGCCCATTAGGGCCTATTTTCCCAATTTAACTGAGAAAACATGGATTTCTAGGTTAAAATTCGAGTTAATATTTCTAGGTCCCTCGAAAAATTATCTAGACATGCTCAATATTTTAAAGAAATATTAAGAGAATTTTCTGGGTCGTTACAGGGTTCTTGTGATATTCCACCAACTTGGTCCATAATTCGTGTGCATTTTTATAATTCCCTACAATACTCAAAACATTGTTAGGCAAGACATCAATTAATACATCTATTACCTTCTTGTTTGCCCTAGAGTAGTCTTGTTGCTCTTGAGTCCAATATCTAGGATGAAACTTCTTTCCATGCTTGTCCTTTGGAACTTCGAAGGGCTCTTCTAGCATGACCATGCACTCCCACTCCATGCTAAGCCAATTCTTCATTCTCGCCCGCCAATAGTCGAAATCCTCATTATCGTAGGGCGGTGGGGTGTAGATGTTGTCCCCCAACTTATCTTCCATTGTTTCTTCTCCTCTAGCATGTGCTCCCTCGGCGGTTAGTTCGATCAAGAGCGGTCCTCACTCTGATACCAATTGTAGAATCGTTTGTGTCCGCTAGAGGGGGGGGTGAATAGCGATTCTTCGGTTGTTCTTGTACCTACGTTGTTAGTTGCACAGCGGAAACAATAATAATAAAACAAACAACGCTAACAAACCGATTTTACTTGGTATCCACCCCGGCCGGGTGACTAATCCAAGAATCCGTCGGTGGATCACTCCCCAGATAACCTCCAGCTAGCCCTCGTCGCTCCTTGTGGGTGGAGAAACGTCGCCACAACACCTTGACACGATCAGGACTCTAGAGACTACTAACAAGCCTTAACCAAGCTTGTTTCGTCAAGAAACTCAGCCACCACGAAGTCCTCTTTAAATAGGACTCGGGGCTGATTTCTCGCTACCAGTCGACTGCCAGCCAAATTCGACTGTTGACACCCCCAACGTTCGAATTTGCCAGCTCACCAGCCACCTACCAGTCGACTGCCCCCAAGGCAGTCGACTGGTACCATGCTGAATCCCTTCCCGAGTACATTCACACAGCACTCGACCCTCACGACTCGACTGACTCCTCCTCCGCAGCCTCGACTGTTGCTTTCGCGCCCTCTTCATCTTCGGCTCCCGTCCCTCGGATGCACGCAAGCCTCCAGCTTGCCTCCATGCCATCCTTCACGCATACCTCAAAGTCCGCACCCATCAGCTCATCGTCCCTGCTCACCAAGGTCCCTCAGGTGCGCACACAAACCTCCAGTTTATCTCCATGCCACCCTTCACCGTACTGAGGCCGTCCAGTCAAGTCCATATGCGTACCTGTACAACCTGCACACTCAACATACGCATATCAAATACACAAGGGTAAACCTAACTTAAACCCTTTGCCCAAACATCAAAACCCATGGTCACACCGGACCATCTTAGGGCCGATTGCTCCAACATCAAATCCATGTTTTGATCCCTTTTATATGCTTAATCTTGTATTTACACTAGGTTCAATGAATTATTCCTATTTTTGGTTTTGGATGAAATTCTTTCTATATTTGAGATATTATGGCATTAAAATTTGAATCTAATTTTGTAGGCTTTGAATGATCATGGACCTAGATTAGATTGGATCGAGTTTGAGTCAGACTTGGATTCGGATCAAGATGATCAAACATTGGAAGAATGTGGGTCGTCCAATCAATAAACGGAGAGATCTAAGCCATCTATCAGCTTCTGATCAATCCGAGCTCAAGATAGAGTTAATCAAGACCATAGATAAAGATCTGGAGTTTTGACCCAAATTAGGAGTCATCTAGCCGTTGGATCAAGCTCGGGAGGAGTTTAAGCCATCCATTCAAAAGAAAGGGTAATCTGAGCCATCCATTGCAGATCTGATCGATCCAAGCTGAGGAGGAGCAGATCTTGACCATTGATGGAGATCTGGGAAGTTTGGACTCAATCCAAGACAATCCGGTCGTTGGATGAGGCGAGGACGATCACAGCCGTTCAAATTTAAATTGGATAAGTTAAATGAGGAATTCCCTCTCGCCCAACTCCGTCGTTGCAGAGTCGTGAGTTCTTCCAGTTTCTTCGTCTGTTCTTCGTTTTCTTCATCTGTTCTTCTCCGATCCATGCGGCCACATCAAGTCCAAGTTTGTTTTCAAGGTTTCAAATCATCGAGTTCGATTTCCGGTTAAGTTTGCAACTCAATTTTGTCGCTGAGAGGAGCTCAGGTGAGGGTTTCGTCGAGTTCTGTTTTCACTGTCAATTCCGTTTGATCGCTGCTGTCTTCATTGAGTGGAGCAATCAGAGCATTTGGAGGGGTTCTCCGAAGTGATCTGAGAGTGTCCGAGCGAGATCGCCACTCAGCGTATCAAGAAGGAGGAGATCGTGGAGTTTTTCTGCTACTGATCGGTGCCTGTGATCGGACAGAGACGCTTTTGATCGGTCCCCAATCCGATTAGAAGAAGTCCTGATCGGTCCCGTGACCGATCAGGAAGATCCATACACGCAAGTCAAGTGTAAACTGATCTCGGGAATGGTTCTTCATTGGTTTTCGAGCTAGAGGGTTTCTAGATGGATATTTGTGTGACGACAAGAGGAAGTCTTGACAAGGAACTGATTTGATGTTCAATTTAGGAAAATTTTGGTTCTAAACCCTTATTTCTTCAAGTTGTTTCAATTTATATCAATCTACACTTCAGTTAAGTTTCTTTAGCTTACTTTGCTTTAGTTTTTACTATACTGCAATTAGTAAAGGGGGAGAAAATTGAAAGATTAATAGGGTTTAGTCTTTCTCAAACATATTGTCAAACATCAAAAAGGGGGAGATTGTTGGTGCAATCTTGTTTAGGTCAGGGTTGACCTAGTTTGACTAAGCTCGGGTGAGTTTAGGTTTGTGGGAGATTGTTGGTGCAATCTTGGTTAGGTCAGGGATGACTTAGTTTGACTAAGCTCGGGTAAGCTTAGGTCTGATAAGCTTGGTAAGCTTATGATTGAATGTTTCGATGTTTGATAATGATGTTTGAATGTCATATGATGTGTGAATATCGTATGATGTCAAGTGGGTCAAGGTTAACTAGGTGAAGTCTAGGTGGATCGGGGAGATCGTACGCTGGCACGGGAAAAGACCTAGTGGGACTAGGCATACCTAGTGGGACTAGGTGAAGTCCAGGTGGATCGGGGAGATCGTACGCTGGCATCCGAAAAGACCTAGTGGGACTAGGCATACCTAGTGGGACTAGGTGAAGTCCAGGTGGATCGGGGAGATCGTACGCTGGCATCGGAAAAGACCTAGTGAGACTAGGCATACCTAGTGGGACTAGGTGAAGTCCAGGTGGATCGGGAAGATCGTATGCTGGCATCGGAAAAGACCTAGTGGGACTAGGCATACCTAGTGGGACTAGGTGAAGTCCAGGTGGATCGGGGAGATCGTACGCTGGCATCCGAAAAGACCTAGTGGGACTAGGCATACCTAGTGAGACTAGGTGAAGTCCAGGTGGATCGGGGAGATCGTACGCTGGCATCGGAAAAGACCTAGTGGGACTAGGCATACCTAGTGGGACTAGGTGAAGTCTAGGTGGATCGGGGAGATCGTACGCTGGCATCGGAAAAGACCTAGTGGGAGTAGGCATACCTAGCGGGACTAGGTGAAGTCCAGATGGATCGGGGAGATCACGTGCTGGCAAGGTGGAAGTCTACCGAGAGACTAGACCTAACTCGAGGGTTAGGCGAATCTGGTTGGGAACCAGGTTAAGTCCGAGCTGGGAGCTAGGAAGTAGAAATCCAGGTTGGTCAACGGGGTTGATCGGACACTTGGTAGGGGATCCTAGACTTGTGGAAACAAGTTATGTTGGACTCAACGATTGGGTGAATCGATTGGGTAATCGATTGGGTGAATCGATCAGCTGATCGATTAGGGAGGTTTACGCGAGAGGACAGAGGGTGGCTGAATCGATTGGGTAATCGATTCAGCCTTTCCTTAATCGATTGGTCAATCGATTAAGATGTCTCTTGATCGATTGGGGTAATCGATCACGGAGGTTTGCGTGAGAGAACAGAGAAGCTCTGAATCGATTGGGTAATCGATTCAGGGCACGGGTTATCGATTGGCTAATCGATTACCGTTCGAAAACTAGCCGTTGAACGGCTAAATCCTACGTGGTAATCGATTACCAAACCCTAGGCGTCGGGTTTAAGTACTTTCGCGCAGATTTGAGCTGGAAGTTCTTCTCCTCTTCTTCTCCAACTTCATTTCCATTTCAAGGGAAGCCTTGGAGCTTAGTGCTGCTGCATTTCCAAGGTCCACGAGGCAATCACAAGCTTGAAGATAGCAAGGAAAGCAAAGAGAGTTCATTTATTGTAAATCTTGTAAGATTTCCTTTGTATTTGCTTTGTTCTTGTTGTATCTTTGTAACAAGCTTGTAAGAGGTTTCTCCACCTCAAGAAGGAGACTTTCATAGTGCATGAGAGTGTGAGGAGAGTGGATCCTTGGATTAGTCACCCGGCCGGGGTGGATACCAAGTAAAATCCAAGTGTTAGCGATTGCTTGAAGTCTTCCGCCGCGACAAATCATCTACAAGCGAATCGAAGCTAATCACCCCCCCTCTAGCTCGTCTATCGGTCCCAACAAGTGGTATCAGAGCAAGGTTGCTCTTCTTTGGACTCATCGCCAAGAGGGCAAGAGCTAGAGGAAGAAGAAGAAGTTGGAAGAAACCCTAATTTCAAGAAGTCATCATCAAAAGGGTTCAACTTCAAAAATGGAGTTTGGCTATGACACAAGAGCACCTCCACCATTCGACAAGGCAACCTTCAATCTTTGGAAGTCAAAGATTGAAAATTATTTCATGATGGAGATAGAGCAATGGTTTGCTCTAATGGAGGGTTTTGAAGCTCCAACAAGCTCAAAAGAAAAGCTCCTCAAGAAAAGCAAATGGAATGAGGAGCAAATCAAGAGATGCGAGGCCAACTACAAAGTGACCAAGCTATTGGTCAATCTTTTGCCGAGCAATATCTTGGACAAGATTGGAGAATTCGAAGATGCCAAAGAGCTTTCGAGTAAATTGGCAAGGCTTCATGAAGATCCCTCCACTATATCAAATCAAGACAAATCCGAAGAGGGAAATTCATCGGAGGAAGAAGATTCAGAAGTTGAGAGATGCTCAACATCCGAAGAGGAAATTCAAGAAGCTTCTACTTCAAGGATTGAAGAGGAGCAAAATTTGACATTGACTCCGGAAATAGAAGAAGTCTCCACCTCTAGGATTGAGGGGGAGCAAAGGCCATTGACTCCGGAAAAAGAAGAAGTATCTACTTCCGGATCAAGTGAAAAGTCATGCCACACCCCTACAAGCAAAGGTATAAAAATTTCTATTTGTAAAAATAAAGATCACATTATTTTCTTTGAGTGTAGGGAAAGAGGACACTATAAAAGTAAGTGTCCAAAATTGGTCAAGAAGAAGGTGCAAATGTCATCAAAGGCCAAGGAGAAGCCAAAGGAGGTCGGCCCCGTGGCAAAGAAGGATAAGAAGCACATTGTGTGCTTCTCATGCAAAGAAAAGGGACATTATCGAAATCAATGTCCAAAGGGGAAGAATCCGACCAAAGTCAAAAGGAGGAGCTCAAATCAAGGGGGAGCCTCCAAGATCAAGCCTAAGGTACCATTAGGTAATGGTAATTATTTTCATCATGATAATATGCATGCTAGAGATAACTATTATCATTTTAATGCTATTTATCATGAAAATAGGAGGTATAAAAACTCTAAGGAAAACTATAGAATTTTCCATGCTAGGACTACCACCCCTAAGGATAGGGAAGATTTTAGACAATCTAAGGGTAGACCTACGCAAAATAAGGTCAAGAAGAACAATCACCAAGGCTATACTAGAAAACCAAGCCTTGAGGAGGTAATGATTGAAAATCAAGTTTTGAGGTCAAAACTTGATAAATTAGAAAAATCCCTTAAGAAAATAGAAAATCTATTTAAGGGATCAAAAATTCAAAACCTAGGTATAGGAAATCAAGGACCTTCTAGGAGCAAGAAAGGCTTGGGATACAAACCTAAAACCAAGGATGATGGTCCATCCTATCATAGAGTTCCATATAAATATGGAACTCAATCTAGGTCTAGGAGTCAAGTCAAGGTCGCAAGGGAAGCCATCCCTAGAGTTGACCAAGACAAGACAAAGGTGACTAAGGCTTCGGAGAAGCCTAAGAAAGTCTTTAGGAAGGTATCAAGGGAAGTCATCCCTAGTGAATATCTAGAACACCCAAGGAGCACCAATAGGTTTTGGGTTCCTAAGAGTGTGTTCACCACACCCTAGATAGGTCTAGGGAGTGTCAACTCTAATTGGAAGGGTAGTTAACCCAACCTTGATGTAGTTGGCACTTTGGGACATTTTCGAGGAATTATTACCCTTGAAAATGAAGGATTCATTGGTTTACTCTAGGAGGAGTAAATTTTGTGCCAAACTATATTTTTAGAAGATTGAACCTAGTAAAAAGTTGGCACAACTAGGTTAGAATCCAAAGATAAGCCAAGTTGGGGAGTTTTGGCATTATCTCGGAAATTAGGGAAAATTTAGGATTATCAATGGCTTAGCGATGAGTTATTGATACTTAGATAGGAAATCTAGGTAATTTTTTTTGTGCTATTATGCCATGCGTTGTATGCCCTATTACATGCCATGACATCATAATCCATCTTTCATATTTTATTATGAAAAATATTACATGTCATGCCATACATGCATCATCTAGCTATAATTTCTTTTGAAAATTCTCATATGATGCATGTCATAGTCATTATCATGCATTAAGTCAGTTTTTATTGAAATTAAGGACATTGGCATTAATTGACATCCTAGGTGGATGATCAAAGTTTATAATGTCTAGATAGAAATGCATGAACCCTTAGTTTAGGGAGAACTTGACTTTCACATCTCACTAAGATCATAAGTAGACTTGTATGTGTTTTTGAGACACATTACATACAAGTGAGGTGTTAGGAAGATGAACAAAACTCAAGGTGTTGATAAAGTGCATCTAATTGAGTTTTAGGGTCATCAAGATTTGAATATAAATGAACTCCAATCATTGGGAAAGCTAATGTACAAGTCATGTGCATTTAGCCCAAGGAACATGGTTGGAAATTATTTTTGAAAACTATTTCAAAACTATCTTGGAAAACCTTGGTGAAGGCTATCTTTTGATAGCACTCATCATTGATGAATTGGATACAAATAGAGTGAAACATTGAAGTATTTTAATGGTTTCCAATTTTGTGTCAATCTTTGGAAATAAAGGTTATTTTCATAGAAAATTATTTTTCCTTGATAGTATATGTCATAAATAATGTCTACACAAAATTTTAGAATTTTTTAAATTTTGTAGAATTATTTAGGGGTTTCTGAAATTTAAATCTGAAATTGATTTCAGAATTCAGGAACTCCCAATCAATCTGGTGATCGATTGGGACAGTATTCAATCGATTGGTCAATCGATTGGTAGATCGTTTTGCGAGCACAGAAGCTCGCGTAATCGATCTGTTGATCGATTAAGGAACCGCATAATCGATTGGTTCCCAACTCCAATCGATTGGTGAGACTGAAACTGTCTATTTTCAGTCCAATAACCCATTTTTAAGTAACCTAACAATCCCTAGCCCCTTGAAATACTTTTATAAGTATATTTGGGAAAATTTCATTGTGAAATCAAAAGAGGGATAGTTTTGGTGAACATTTAAGGGTTAAGGAGAGATTTTGATTCAAATTTTGAATTTCAAAATCTAAATTACCTCAAGTTGAGTTTTCTAAAGGTTTAGGAACTCAAAAATCATTATTGGTGCAATGATAGAGGTTTAGAGCATGTTTTGAGGGGGAGGTCTTCCTTAACAACATGTGTTTGAATTTTTATTTTTGGAAAAGTGAAAGAATGAAGATTAGAAATCTTCATCATGATGAATGCTCAAGGATGAGCATAGGTTCAAATGAAAGTATGTGACTTTCATTGGGTTTGCCTTTGACCATAAAGACTCTTGGGAAGAGTTTTTGATGTATGTCAAAGGGGGAGAAAATTGAAAGATTAATAGGGTTTAGTCTTTCTCAAACATATTGTCAAACATCAAAAAGGGGGAGATTGTTGGTGCAATCTTGTTTAGGTCAGGGTTTTCCTAGTTTGATTAAGCTCGGGTGAGTTTAGGTCTATGGGAGATTGTTGGTGCAATCTTGGTTAGGTCAGGATTGACCTAGTTTGACTAAGCTCGGGTAAGCTTAGGTTTGATAAGCTTAGTAAGCTTATGATTGAATGTTTCGATGTTTGATAATGATGTTTGAATGTCATATGATGTGTGAATATC
>JAGFNQ010008817.1:0-36025 GCA_024364735.1 Boesenbergia rotunda | reverse complement strand
TCCCGGCGCCCCAGCGACCCGGGCGCCCCCAACAGCGAGCATCGAAGCGCAAGCCAGCGAAGCAAGGGATAAAGTTTGACCCGGTCAATCCGGGCGCCCCGAGCGCTCCGGGCGCCCCGAGCGCTCCGGGCGCCCCGAGCGCTCCGGGCGCCCCGGTCAAAGCTGATCCCGAAGTCAAAGGGATCAGATGCTGACCGAGACTGAGCCGGATCAACTGCCACGTGGGGGGGCGCCCCCGACGTCCCGAGCGCCCCCAGGCCCTATATAAAGGGCCCTCGACCCCAAGTTTCGAACACAACTCCCGATCAACTCTTCTACGCTCTTCTGCACTCGCGCTTCGCCTCGGAATCCTTCCAACTCGAGCCGACGACGTCCCGCTGCTCCAAAAAAGTCGATCTACCCCGGACGTCGGTAAAAGAGCTATTTAAAGTTTACTGTACTTAATTCTGTAATAATTATTTGTAAATTATTTTGCGCACTATATAGAATTGCCCAAAGTAAACGGTCAACGACCGTGGGCCTTGGAGTAGGAGTCGACACAGGCTCCGAACCAAGTAAAATCGACTGTGTCTGTGTGTTGTGATTTTTAATTTCCACTGCGTACTTTCTCTAAGTTTTCCGAAAAATGATTTCCGATATTCAGCCCCCCTCTATCGGTTTTCTCGATCCAACAAGTGGTATCAGAGCGGGGAAGTTCAAACTTGGTGCAACCACCAGTTTGAAAATTTTTCGGATTTTTATTTCTTATTCTCATTCAAATTTTTTTTTAATAAATTTTTTTTTATTTTATTATCCTTATCCCGCAATACTAATCCAAGACCAAGTATTGGGATATTTTTGTTAGTTTTCTTTTCCAGATCAAATGGCCATGCAAGAGGGATTTAGCACCGCCAAACCTCCACTCTTCAGTGGAGAAGACTTTTCCTACTGGAAAAGCCGTATGGAGGTCCACCTGAAAACTCAGGTGGACATGTGGATCATCATCCAGTCCGGACTGGAGATACCCAAAAATGTTGATGGACTTCCTCAAAACTACACAGAGTGGGACACCGCTATGAAACGAAAAATCGAAGCCGACGCTAAAGAGAATCAGACTCTTCAATGCGGATTGACGAAAGAGGAGCTGAACCGCGTAGGCCCCTTCAACAGTGCCAAGGAGCTGTGGGCAAAATTGATCGAGCTGCACGAAGGAACATCAGATACTCGGATTAGTAAGAGGGATCTGCTTCTGAACAAACTCTACACCATCAAGATGGCCGACAACGAAACAGCAGCCCAGCTCCATGCACGAATCCAAGAGTTGATGAACGGTCTTCACACTATAGGTCACAAGGTTGAAAATCGTGACTTAATAAGGTATGCCTTAAACGCTTTCCCTAGAAACACCTTGTGGGCATCTATGGTAGATGCATACAAGGTCTCAAGGGATCTTTCAAAAATAAAATTAGACGAATTGTTTTCCGAACTAGAACTGCACGAACAAACTAACACCAATATGGTCGAGAAAGGTATTGCTTTCGTTGCAGGTAAAACTGGAAGGACAACAAAGAAGAAGCCTGAACCTGAACCCGAGTCTAACTCAGACTCAGAAGACGAAGAAGGAGATCAAACTAAGCTGGTCCGACTAGCCCGAAGCTACTACAAGGAGCTGAAGAACCGAACCAACAAACGAAAAATCAGCCGAAGAAAGGACGAACCAGCTGAACCCGCGAATGACAAAAACAAGCCCAACGTAACCTGCTACGAGTGCAAGAAGAGGGTCACTACAAGACAGAATGCCCAAACTTAAAGGAAATCAAAAAGACAAGAAGAAAGAAAGTACTCCAAGCATCAGAAGAAGAAGAAGAAGCACCCCAATCAAACCTACTAGCCCTGACCGCCTCAGAAAAAGTCGAGACTGAGTCAGAATCAGGACAGGACAACAGCAAGCTAACCTTTTCAGAAGACGGCGAAATCAAGGTAAGTGGTTTCAATAGATGTCAATTAAGTGAATTAATTTCATATCTTTCTCGAGATTTGGCAAAAGCCAAACTCCGAGTCGAATCCCTCCGACAGGAAGTAAAACTCCTGAAAGAGGGAGCTGACTCTAAACCCTTAACCGAGAAGGTTCAGGAAGGAACTCCTACTCAAATTGAAAAACATGAAAATGAGAACTCCTCCCTGAAAACTCAGGTTAAGGATCTTAGATCAGCTTTAGAACAATTTACATCTGGTTCCAAGGGTCTTGACATGATCCTTGGAAAACAAAAATCAGTTCTAAATCGATCTGGATTGGGCTATAGAACCAAATCCCGGCAAAGATCTTACTTTGCTGTACTGAATCAGTCCAGAGGTAAAATTCAGGCATGGGTATCTAAACTATACCTGAACAAACCAACTGGATCAAATCAGTATTGGATCCCCAAGGACAAGATTCACATCTTGCCTAACCATCACCATGGCTTTAGTCCAGGGGGAGCCAAACTGAAAACAATATTCATTATTAGATAAGAATTTAATTCTTGATTGCAATTGCTTGATTGATTGTTTATTTAAAATTCTTGCAATTTACCATGCTTAGATTTAGGAATGGTTAGTATAAGGACTGAACAAACTTAACTGAAACTTGACAACATAGTATTGGGTGGAGGTGAGATGATAGTACGTTAGGGAAGCCAATTTGGCGGAACTAGCCGAAGCTACCGATCCAAGACCCGAACTAGTTAGACCAGAAATTTTTCAAAGAATTTTGAAAATGAAATTTCATTAAAAGGCTTTGTCAAGGAAAGAGTGGATGATCCCATAAGGCTACGGCCAAAGAAGGCCTAGTGCCTCGCCAAGACCTGGAAGCAAATTTTTGAAATTCAAATTCAAATTTTTTTGTCAAATTAGAATCTAATACAAAATTTCAGTTATTTGTAGATTTAAACATCTTTTCAAAAATTTCAAAATTAATTAAGTTTTCAAAATTTAATTGTTTTTAAAATTAATTAAGCTATCAAAATTTAATTGTTTTCAAAATTAATCAAAAATTTTCAAAATAGTCTTAACTATCAAAACCTGTCTCACGAAACCTATAAGGCTAACGTGATTGAAAACCCTAGATTTGGGTGAGACAGACTAGGCAGTGAAACTCAATTTAAGTTATTCCTAACTCTAATTGGATCCAAATCAAGAAAACTCTTTATATGTAGGAACATAAAGATTTGGACCAATGGATGTTGGATAGCGGTTGCTCCAGACACATGACTGGAGATAAATTGAAGTTCACCAAGCTCAAGTTCAAAAACCTAGGCTCAGTGGCATTTGGCAATAATGCTACACTCAAGGTAATCGGGTCAGGTAATATTGAACTTAAATCCGATTTCATTATTAAGAAAGTTCTATTGGTTGAAAACTTTAATTTTAACTTGCTTAGCATAAGTCAGTTATGTGATTCTGGTTATATAGTTACTTTTAACAATTCTAACTGCCTAATTACAAATGTACAAGACTCAGAAATCATGCTTAAGGGCACTAGGAAAAATAATGTATACACTATAAACCTTCCCCTTGTACCCAAATGTATGTTAACGCAATTAGAACAATCAAACCTCTAGCATAGGAGATTAGGTCATACCAATCTGAGAACTATCTCAAAAATTACCCAACTTGGCTTAATCAAAGGTATTCCCAAAATTAAAAATAATGAAAACCTAATATGTGAATCTTGTAATCAAGGTAAACAAACCAAATCCAATCACAAACTAACCCAATCTGATTTAACTCAAACTACACTTGAGCTCCTACACCTTGACATGTTTGATTCACATGGAGCCAAGTCACTAAGCGGGAACCGATACTGCTTAGTAATAGTTGATGATTACTCTAGGTTTACCTGGGTTAGGTTTCTAAAAACCAAAGATGAAACCCTAAACCTATTTAATGAATTCTGTAAACTAATTGAAAATCAAAATGACACTAAAATTAAAAGACTTAGGAGTGATCACAGGAGAGAGTTTGAAAATCAACGATTCGAGGAATTCTGTAAGGTAAATGGGTACTTACATGAATTTTCATGTCCTAGAACCCCCCAACAAAATGGGATAGTCAAGCGAAGGAATAGAACATTACAAGAAGTCGCTAGGGCTATGCTCAATGAATTTAATCTAGCAAACCAATTTTGGGCAGAAGCGATTAGTACGGCTTGTTATATCCAAAATAGGGTTTTGATTAACAAGCGACACAACAAAACCCCCTATGAACTGTACTACCATAGACTCCCAAACCTACACTACCTAAGGGTCTTTGGATGCAAAGTCTATATCCTAAACACCAAAGACTATTTAGGAAAATTTCAGTCTAAGTCAAACCCAGGTATCTTCCTAGGATACTCAACCACAAGTAGAGCCTATAGAGTTTACAACAAACAAACTAAGAAAATTGAAGAAACAACAAACTTAATTTTTGATGAAGAAATCAACTCAACATCTAATAATCCAGATTTAACTTCGTCAAACTCTGACCAAGAAAATAATGAACAAACTATTGAACCCTTAAACAAACTAACCATTGAACCAATTAACGAGTCAACTGAACCAAGTATCGAACCAACAAATGAACCAGCCCAAAGAGTCGAATCAAATAGTGAACCAAACCGACCAGCCGGACCTGAGGCTGAACCAAGCTCTAGAAGAACCAAGAAACCCAGACTCAGTCACCCAACCGATCAAATTGTGGGTGATCCAACTCTAGGAGTCAGGACTAGATCCTCCTATAGAAACCTTAGTCAAATAGCTATGATATCGAAAATAGAACCTAAAACTATAGATGAAGCTCTACCTGATCCGGATTGGATCATAGCTATGCAAGAAGAGTTAGCCCAATTTGAGAGGAACCAAGTCTGGGAACTAGTGCCTAAACCTGAGAGCAAATCCGTCATTGACACTAAGTGGGTCTTTAGGAATAAGTTGAATGATCAAGCAGAAATAGTCAGAAATAAAGCCCGCTTAGTAGCAAAGGGTTTCAGCCAAGTAGAGGGTTTAGACTACGATGAAACATATGCCCCAGTAGCTAGACTTGAGTCCATTAGAATGTTGTTAGCCTTTGCATCCCATAAAGGATTTAAATTATATCAAATGGATGTAAAGTTAGCCTTTTTAAATGGATTCATTAAAGAAGAAGTTTATGTGGGACAACCCCCAGGGTTTGAGGACTTTGACAAACCTAACCACGTTTACAAACTAACCAAAGCATTATATGGGCTAAAACAAGCACCTAGGGCCTGGTATGAACGGTTATCAACCTATTTAACTTCTAAAGAATTTAAACAAGGCCAAATTGACTCAACTTTATTTATTAAAACCCTAGGAAAAGATATATTTATTGCCCAAATTTACGTAGATGACATAATCTTTGGATCCACCAACACAAACTTCCTAAAAGAGTTTGTCAAAATAATGGAAAATGAATTTGAAATGAGCTTAGTTGGTGAGCTTAGCTTTTTCCTAGGCTTACAAATTAAACAAACTAGGGATGGTAACTACGTTCATCAATTCAAATATCCTAAAGAGTTAATAAAGAAATTTAAAATGGATAACTCTAAAATCATAAGTACCCCCATGGCCACTAATGTAAAAATAGATAGTGACCCTGATGGTAAACCAGTGGACCTTAAACTCTATAGGAGTATGATAGGTATCCTACTGTACCTTACAGCCAGCAGACCTGATATTCTTTTTGCTATAGGGATGTGTGCTAGATACCAAACCTGTGCTAAGGAAACGCACTTAGCAGCCCTAAAAAGAATACTAAGATATGTAAAGGGCACCCTAAATGTAGGGATTTGGTATCCTAGGACCTCAACTTTTGATTTGACAGGATACTCAGATTCTGACTATGCTGGCTGTAAATTAGATAGAAAGAGCACAAGTGGAAGCTGCCAACTGTTAGGTCAGAGTCTAGTTAGTTGGTGCAGTAGAAAACAATATTGTGTAGCTCTATCCACAACTGAAGCTGAGTATGTGGCCTTAGGAGAGTGTGTTGCTCAACTTTTATGGATGATGCACACACTTAAGGACTTCCAGCTCAACTACACCCAAACTCAAGTATTTATTGACAATATAAGTTCAATTAATTTAACTAAGAACCCAATCCAACACTCCAGAACCAAACATATAGAAGTCAAACATCATTTTGTAAGAGACCATGTAGCCAGGGGTGAAATAGTACTTAAGCATATTGACTCTAAATCCAACTTAGCTGATATATTCACAAAACCCATATCTGAATCTGAGTTCAGCTCACTAAGAAGGCAGTTAGGATTGTGTTTTGTAGAATAGATTAATTTTATTTTTTTACTGCTCTACTTGATTTAAAAATTTGATTCTAAAAATAGAATTTGAAAAATTGTTTTACTTAAATTCAAAATCAGTTTTCATTTTCGACATAGTTTTATTTTTATTTCAAAACTAGGGCTTTTTCGAAAATGGACTTAGCCTAGGTCCTAACCCTAGAACTACATGCACCTATAGACTTAGAAGCCAGCATCTCACAAGCACCTTAGGGTACTTTTGGTTGATAACCTAGAAAGGGTTGAGATGCTTAGGTCTTTGCCTTAATTCAAGATGCTTTAAGTCAGTGCATCTGCAGTAATTGGGGCACTAAATACAACTTTTACAGCAATCAAGTTAAGTGTCAAGCTTAGAAAATCTAACTTGAACAGAAACACTTAACTTGACTAACGGTAGCAAAAACTACTGTTTATAACAGTTAGTAAGTAGCTAATTGGGTTAGACAGGTCCCTACAGAGAAAATTGATTGATTTAGTTTAAGTCTAATTATGAATTGGTTCAGTATAGCAAAATCTTACTTAGTTCCTTTATGCAAGCTTATTTCTGCTATATTTATCTGTTTTGATATATGGCAAAGGGGGAGAGATAGGAAAGGAGAGAGTAAAGTAAAATTAATTTTTTTTAACTCTATCCTTTGTTATCTTAAAGTAAAATTAATTTTTTTTAACTCTATCCTTTGTTATCTTAAAGTAAAATTAATTTTTTTTAACTCTATCCTTTATTCAAAAAGTTTTCAAAAATTTTCTTATCCTTTATTCAAAAATTTTCAAAAATACTTAAGCTTTTCAAAATTAACTAAAGTACTTCAGTTCTTAAAGCTTTCAAAATTTTTTACTTAAGCTTTCAAAATTTTGCTAAGTACTCAAGCCTTTCAAAATTTTCTAACCTAAACTTGTCAAAAAAAATTTTCTATAAGTACTTTAAGCATAAGTTTCTCAAAAATGTATAAGTACAATGTTACTAAGTACTTAGGTTTTTTAAATTTACTTAAGTTTTCAAAATTATTAAGTACTTAAGTTTTCCAAATGTACTAAAGTGTTTCAAAGTTTACTAAGTACTTAAGCTTTTTAAATCCTACTAAGTACTTAAGCTAACACTTTCAAAACTTTTGAGTACCTTAAAACTTAAAGCTTCAAATTTTTTAAGTACTCTAAAATCATGCTTCAAAAACTCTCCTATGTACTTTTGACTTAAGTTATTAAAAGATTTCTAAGTACCTAAAACTTAAATTTTCAAAGTACAAGTAAAGTTGTTTTAACCCCACGAATTTTTAAAAAATCTAGGGGGAGATTCCTTCCAGGGGGAGGGAACAAAATTTAACCTTTTCATGCTTGCTTAAACTTAACTTTTTTGAACTAGGGTTGCCATAAATCAAAAAGGGGGAGATTGTTGGTGCAGAATGCACCCAAGTCAAACCTGTGTTTTGATAATGGCAACAGAGGTCAAAAGTTAAGTCTTACTTGATTTCTAACAAGTTACTCTAGTGTGCAGAGACAAAGTCCTAGCGAAGGAATGCTAGGCACCTGGGGAAGGACTTCTAGGATACAAAGCCCTAGCGAAGGACTGCTAGGCACCTGGCGAAGGACTGCCAGTATCCAAACCCTAGCGAAGGACTGCTAGGCAACTGGCGAAGGACTACCAGTATCCAAGCCCTAGCGAAGGACTACTAGGCAACTGGCGAAGGACTGCTAGTATCAAAGCCCTAGAGAAGGACTGCTAAGCAACTGGCGAAGGACTGCCAATATCCAAGACCTGGCAAAGGACCGTCAGGCAAAAGTCCAACCAAAGGAGCGGTTGGCATCAGGTACATTCTCACGAGAGGAGTAGGTGAGGACGCGTTCCCCGTCGAGGGAACAGTAGGCGTCGGTTCGACCTAGGGTTCCATTTTGGAGACCCAAAGTCAGAACCAAGACAACTAAGGCTGTATAAACTAACCACTTAATGTTTTGTTGTGTTTTGGACTAACCCTGGATGCAGGACTGAAGGAACGAGTGTCTGCAGCTCAGAGTGCCTCAAAGGAGTGAGGCAACAGCTGACCAGGGTGCCTGGAGTGTCCCGGGCGCCCCCAAGGTGAACACAAAACACACAAATCAGAAGCAAGCTTCGACAGTGCATCCTGCGGGCGCCCCCAGCGTCCCGGGCGCCCCCAACAGCAAGCATCGAAGTGCAAGCCAGCGAAGCAAGGGATAAAGTTTGACCCGGTCAATCCGGGCGCCCCGAGCGCTCCGGGCGCCCCGGTCAAAGCTGATCCCGAAGTCAAAGGGATCAGAAGCTGACCGAGACCGAGCCGGATCAACTGCCACATGGGGGGCACCCCCGACGTCCCGGGCGCCCCCAGGCCCTATATAAAGGGCCCTCGACCCCAAGCTTCGAACACAACTCCCGATCAACTCTTCTACGCTCTTCTGCACTCGCGCTTCACCTCGGAATCCTTCCAACTCGAGCCGACGACGTCCCGCTGCTCCGAAAAAGTCGATCTACCCCGGACGTCGGTAAAAGAGCTATTTAAGGTTTACTGTACTTAATTCTGTAATAATTATTTGTAAACTATTTTGCGCACTATATAGAATTGCCCAAAGTAAACGGTCAACGACCGTGGGAAGCCATTGGGGCTCATGATTAGGGTTAACCCTAACCTTTAGCCCTCATTCTTAGGGCTGGCCAAAACCCTACATGGGCCATGGGTCCATGAAAAAATTCATAAAAATCCCAATTAAACACCTAACACCTTCCATACCATATCCTAGGGGCCCTTGGGACCCTTACTTGGGGTAAGCCCTAACTTGTTGCCCTATTATCCATCTTGGCCGAAACTTAGAGGGTCTCTAGGCCATGTGAAAATTCACCTAAAACATTCTCAATCTCCCTTATATCATGAGGATACACAAGCCATACATTTGAAGGGTTAGATCTAACCCCAACCATGGGATCATGGTGTGGCCGAAAACCCTAAGGGCACTAGGGTACTCCAAAAATTCTCCAAATCATATTTTTAACCTATGTTCATCATGATAAAACATTAGAAAACATGGGAGATATTTTTAACATCATTTTTGAACTCAAACCAATGGTGGCCGAAAGTTTCAACAAGGAGCATGGGTTTTTCTCAACATACAACCTAAACTAAACTTCATCATATGATAAACATCAAAGAGAACTATCATACAATAGGTGAGGGAGTCTTACCTTAGCGTATCTTGGTTTTAGACCTTAGGTTTGGGGAGAAGGATGAAGACCTTTGTGCTTTTTAACCACCTCTAGCCTTTGTAACCTTGAACAAGGATCTTGGATCTTGAAGGAGTGGACTTCTTGTGGACTTTTTCCCAAGGAAAACCCCTCCTATGGGTTTCGGCTAGATGGAGGAAGAAGGAGAAGAAATGTGGCTTGGTGGATGAGGAGAGGAGAAATGAACCTTAATGGTTAAGTTATCTCCTATTTATGCACCATGAAGAGGGGTAAGTGAAGAGACATGGTGCCTTCTCTCATGTGACTCTTCACTTCCTCTAGCCTTAACAAGAATTTACTTCATTCCCTCATAGCACTCCCTTGCTAGGTGAATTGGTTAGTGCATGCATGGTTGTAGACTAGGTCCAAGGTTCAATCCTTGGTGCATGCACTTTATTTTTATTTTCTTTTTATTTCATTTTTCTTTATTTTCGAAAATTCCCTAAAATTCCACCATAATCATGCTAAAATTCCAAATTACAATTCTTTTATATTTATATTAATTTCTACCTAATTAAAATGCATTTTTGAAGCCCATATAAGGCCCATTAGTACTTAACTTCTCAATTTAAATGAGAAAATCATGGATCTCCAGCCTAGAGTTTGTACTAATATCTCTAGGTTCTTCGGAAAATTATCTACACACAATTAATATTTTAAGGAAAATATTAAGATAATTTTTCGGGTCGTTACATTAGATGCCGAGCTATCCTTCGCCCGGAGCCTAGCATTCCTTCGCTAGGGCTTCTGTCCCAGCTGCCCTTCGCCTGGCACCTAGAAGTCCTTCGCTAGGTCTTTTTATCTTGACATTCCTTCGCCAAGTGCCTAGCAGTCCTTCGCTAGGGCTTTTTATCCTGGCAGCCCTTCACCAGGTGCCTAGCAGCCCTTCGCTAGGACTTTTCCTGCACACTTAAGTAACATTGTTAGATAACAATTAAGACTTAACTTTTGAACCCTGTTGCCATTATCAAAACATAGGTTTGACTTTAGTGCTCACTGCACCAATATTTTTTTCTTAAACGCATGCTTATTATTATTTTAGAAAACGTCGTGCAAATCAACCAAACCCCGGGACCGAACCTAGCCCCGACCCTAGGTTTCCGACCTTGGAACTTTGCAATAAATTTGCTAGGGCGACGTATAAACCTATAAAAACGAGTTTCCTAAATAGACAATTTTTTACACAATCCTGTCCGTTAGCAATGAATGTCATAAACTTCTATCAGCTTGATAACCTTGTCTTCTGCACTCATCCCGTGAACACAACCCTATGTGCATACTTCTACAACAATATAGCCAGACAAAATGACCTTATGTTTGTCACCACAGTACAAGGGATGCCCTTGACAGTAACACCCTTGTTGCTCAACAAATTTCTTGGACTACGACTTTCTCAGTCCACTTTCTGCTGTTATCCTCCTACGGATCCTCCCTTTGATGCTCCCTACTCTCACATTGACCTGGACACCCTATATTCTTATTTTTATAGAGATGCCCGAAACCCTTTGACTAGACGATTTCAGCCTGTAGATCTTCACGTCCAGGACTACGCTCTTTATAGAGTCCTAGTCTGTTGCATTCTACCCTTGTCCACTAGCGACGTCGCGACCATGCGACCATTCCACACCTTCTTACTGTACGCATTGATTCATCACCTAGATATCGACATTGGACTTCATATGTTTCACACCATTCTATATGCGTCCGGTGTTACTACTCAGGGGCGGGTACGCACCCCTTACTGCCACATCATCACCTCCATTCTTCATCATCACGGTCGTAATCTCACCGATGGAGAGATGACCACGATGACCAAATTTGATGAAATAGATTTTAGAAACTTTTCCCTAGCGGGCATAGAGGTTTCGGCTACCGGGGTTTTATCATGGAGACGTCAGCGAGTTGGACCCCAGATCAACTCTGATGAGGAGATAGAGGTCGATGTCGCAGATCTGGCGGCCGAGATCCGAGAGCAGATGGATGAGCCCCCACCTCCGACGGCTGACGAGAGGTTGGCTTTACTCAGACAGAGGTACACAGTCTCAGGGAGGAAGTAGAAGCCAATCACGCAGAGTATATGGAGGCCCACAGAGCCGATCGAGAGACTAGCGACGCACGGTATAATGAAATGATGTCGTTATTTCAATCTTGGCAGCCCAGCTCATCTGATCATCCCGGTCCTTCCTCTTAGTTCAAATTGATATTGTACTATTGACTGGTTGGCTACCCCTACTCAGTAGGGTTGACTTGTATTTGACTGTGGTGTGACTGTGCTGGTCCTCACTTTGACTAGTTGACTATTTTTTTGATTATCTGATCTTTATCAGTTAGGGGTATGCTTGGTAGAATAGGTTTACTCTACTTCTATTTTAAAAAAAATTGTTTTCTTACTTATCAGTTCCTACTTAATTTTGAAAAATCATTTTAAAAATGCCCTAACCCTAGAACTAGGGGTTTTAAGAAAAGTTACCCCTTTCAAAACTAGGGTTCTTTCGCAAATGGACTTAGCTTAGGCCCTAACCCTAGAACTGCATGCACCTATAGATCTAGAAGCATCTCACAAGCACTTTAGGGCATTTTTGGCTGATAACCTAGAATGGGTTGAGATGCATAGGTCTTTGCCTTAATTCAAGATGCTTTAAGTCAGTGCATCTGCAGTAATTGAGGCACTAAATACAAATTAAATAGTAATCAGGTTAAGTGTCAAGCTTAGAAAATCTAACTTGAACAGAACACTTAACTTGACTAACCCTAGCAAAAATTACTGTTTATAACAGTTAGTAAGTAGCTAATTGGGTTAGACAGGACCCGAAAGAGATAATTCAAATTGATTTAGTCCAGTTTATACCTCGAATTGGTTCAGTACTGCACCTTACTTCTTTTGCTATATTGTTTTACTATATTGTTTTTTTTATATATGGCAAAGGGGGAGAGATTGGAAAGGAGAGAAGGAGAATGTTTAAATTTTTTTTTCAAAATTTAAAACTTTATATTCCTTAAGTCAATTGCCTCTTACTTGACTTAAATCATTTTTAAAATTTATTTCTAAGTACTTGACTTAAGCTATTCTCAAATTTTATTTCTAAGTACTTGACTCAAACTATTTTTCAAAATTTCTCTAAGTACTTATCTTAAATTTCTCTAATAGAAAAAATTTCTAAGTATTAATTTCAAAATTTTCTTGAAAACTTTCTAAAGTGCTAAAGATATTGGAAAAATTTTCACAACTCAAAAATATGGTAGAAATTCTTTTTGTATTAAAACTTCAGAAGAAGTTTAGAAAATTTTCTAAAGTGCAAAAACTAAGTAATTGACTTGATAATTTTCTAAGTGTAAATTCTCTTAGTGCAAATTTTGCAAGTGCCCAACCCAAAAAAATTTTTTGGAAAATGTTTTCTAAATTTTTTTTGAAAATGTTCTAAGTGTTGAAAAATCAATTCCCTTTTAGACTTAGAAACTTTTTCAAACCCCGCGAACCTTTGAAAAACCTAGGGGGAGATTCCGTCTAGGGGGAGGAAATTAAATTGGCATTTTACCTGCTTTTTGTTTAAACTTAACTTTTTAAACCGAGTTGCCATAAATCAAAAAGGAGGAGATTGTTGGTGCAGGCAGCACCTAAGTCGAACTTGTGTTTTGATAATGGCAAAGGGTTCAAAAGTTAAGATGTTATTTTGGTCTAATTTGTTCACTGAGTGTGCAGAAAGAAGTCCTGGTGAAGGGCTGCTGGGCACCTAGCGAAGGACTGCTAGGCATCGAAACGCTAAGACCTGGTGAAGGGCTGCTGGAAACTTGGCGAAGGGCTGCTAGGAGTCAAAGACCTGGCGAAGGACTTCTAGGCACCTGGCGAAGGTCTACCGGGAATCTAAGACCTGGCGAAGGACTGCTAGGCACCTGGCGAAGGACTCGTTGGTACTGAAGAGCTGGCGAAGGGCTGCTAGGCACCTGGCGAAGGGCTGTTAGGCAAAAGTCCAACCTGAGGAGCCGGCTGGCAAAAGGTAAACTCTCCTGAGAGGAGTAGGTGAGGACGCGTTCCCCGTCGAGGGAACAGTAGGCATCGGTTCGACCTAGGGTTCCATTTGGGAGACCTGAAGTCAGAACCAAGACAGCTACGGCTGTAAAAACTAACTAGTATTCTTGCCATGTTTGTTGTGGAACTAACCTTTGATGCAGGGACCAAAGGAATGTGTTTCTGCGGCTCAGAATGCCTCAAAGGAGAGGGGCAGCAGCTGGGCTAGGTGCCCGGGAGGTCCCGGGCGCCCAAGGTCAAAGCCAAACGAGCAATTAAGCAAGAATCGCTTCGAAAGCTTACTGGGCCAGGCGCCCTGATGGTCCCGGGCGCCCTGGATGTCTCGGGCGCCCTGGGTCCAAGCCAAATTTTGATCAAAGCAAACTCAGCCACGAAGCCAGTAGACCTAGCCAACCGGGGCGCCCCCAACGTCCCGGGCACCCCCGTTAGCTTCGACGCCGATTTTGGAGGGATAAGCGCTGACCGAGCTATAGATGAGGTTTCTCGGATCCGAAGGCACGTGTCAGGCACCCCCAGCATCCAGGGCGCCCCCAGGTGCAGTATAAAAGGGGCTCGACCCCTAAGGGTTCGACATCAATTTTTTCAACGCCTCCAAGCTCTTCGTTCAAGCGCTCTGCTCCGGCAAACTACGTTCTCGACATTCTAGCACCGACGACGACCCTCTACTCCAAAGTGCGATCCACACTAGGCGTCGGTAACGAAGAGTACATTTGTTTATTTACTGCAATAATATTGTAACAATTTCTGTAAACTTTTGTGCTATTATAGAATTGCCCGCTGTAAACGATCAAGGACCGTGGGCCTTGGACTAGGAGCCGAACGTGACTCCGAACCAAGTAAAACTACTAGAGTTCTGTGTGTGTGTTTTGTTTAAATTCCGCTGCGTACTTTCTCTTTTCAATCCGAAACATTTTCACGATATTCACCCCCCCTCTATCGTGTTTACTCGATCCAACACCTTCTACCCCTTTCTCATCGGAGATTGTCGAGGACCCCATGCCAAAGCAGTTATGTGGGCCTAGGATCCTTGAGTATGATAGGAAGACGGATCCGGAGGATCACGTCTGTAAATTCGAGAATGCGGCACTCCTGCACCAGTATACTGATGGGGTGAATTGCCGGGTGTTCTTGAACACCCTGTTCGGAGCAGCTCAGCGGTGGTTCCAGAGGCTGCCCCAAGATTCCATCAACTCCTTCGTGGAGTTCAAGATAGCCTTCCTCCACCATTTCGCGATCAGTCATCGCGACAGAAGACGACACTTAACCTGTTTGCCCTCAAGTAGAAGCCGAAGGAGCCGCTCAAGGAGTACATCCAGAGGTTCAACCGGGTGGCGCAAGACGTGCCTAGTCCAACATCAGAGATACTCGTCAGTACTTGTACCCAAGGGCTCGCTGAAGGGGACTTCTTCCGGTCCTTGGTGAGGAAGCCCCCGGCCAACTTCAATGATTTACTGGGGCGCTCCGTCAAGCATGTCAATGTGGAAGAAGTACAGTACGCCCGTCGCAAGGATCCAATTGGAGCTCCACCTCTGACAGCCCCCGATCGGACAGAAGGGAGCCCCTAGCCTCGGCACAAGGAAAAGACCTTCCTCCCGGGAGGGACCAGTAGACTGGCAGGCGCCGACTGGTGGAGAGGGCAGACACCAAGCAGCCAGAGACATTGCCAAAGTACTGCAATTATCATGGCAGCTCGACTCATTCCACGGAGGAGTGTCACGCCTTGAAGAAGAAGTTCGGCGAGGAAGTAGACATCAAACCTCGGAGAAAATGGAATAAGTCGGGGTTGTTGGGGTTGCAAGGTTGCAAACATAGTCCCACATCGAAAACACATGGGATAGATCATATGCTTATAAGGGAAAAAGATATCTCCATTGGCATGAGGCCTTTTGGGAGAGCCAAAGAGCAAAATCATGAGGGCTTAGGCCCAAAGTGGACAATATCATACCATTGTGGAGATATCTATATTCCTTTTGGTCCTAACAATTGGTATCAGAGCCAGGTCGCTCTTCACCGGACTAACCACCGGAAGAAGCACGAGCTAGAGCCATGATCTAGATCTAAGCCTTGAATAAAGGATGTGTGAGCTCCTGTGTCTTGATCAAGAGGACTAGACACCAGGCAGAGAAGTTCTAGTTGCGGCTAGACGGTGAAGTCCTAGTAGGTCGGGTGGATCGAGGGGCAGAAAGTCCTGGTGGGTTGAGGATCGGACATCAAACGGAAAGAGTTTCCGCTTGAGGGGGGCTTGTGGTCCTTTGTTTGAGGGGGGGGATTGTTGGGGTTGCAAGGTTGCAAACATAGTCCCACATCGAAAACACATGGGAAAGATCATATGCTTATAAGGGAAAAAGATATCTCCATTGGCATGAGGCCTTTTGGGAGAGCCCAAGAGCAAAACCATGAGGGCTTAGGCCCAAAGTGGACAATATCATACAATTATGGAGATATCTATATTCCTTTTGGTCCTAACAGGGGTATCATAGAAGGTCGCCAAGACGAAGCTTTTCTCCTCGACGACGGCCTACTGGGGAGAATGAGGTTCGTCCTCAGTCCCGATCGCGATCGAGAGGTAGGAGTCGGGGGCCCACACCCCGAAGATCCCTCTCCTTAGAGAGAGATCCCCAAAAAGGCAAAGGCCCTATGCGTGGCCCGCCTTCGGGCCATATAGGGGTCATCTCCGGAGGACCTACTGGAGTGGACTCTGACCGGGCAAGGAAGTCTTACACCCGGCGGTTGGAAAACTACTCCATTGGGACAAGCCAAAGCTGGGAACCAGGCCTTACCATCTCTTTTGGGTCATCCGACCTCGAAGAAGTGGAGGCTCCTCACGAGGACGCCATAGTGATTGTGGCCCGTATCGCCAATTATGAGGTGAAGTGCATCTTCGTGAACACAGGGAGTTCCGTGACCATTCTGTACAAGGCGGCTTGGGAACAAATGCAGATAGACGAGGATGGACTGCTCCCTGTCTCGACCCCACTATTTGGCTTCACGGGGTATCGAGTACAGTCGTTGGGACAAATTACCTTGTCACTCTCGTTGGGCAGTAACAGGCTCGAGAGAACCCGAAGGACTCCTTTCTTAATCGTGGGGGCGCCCTCCTCCTACAATGCCATCCTAGGCCGCCCAGCGCTCAGCACTTTCCAGGCTATGAACTCTGTTTATCACCAGAAGATCAAGTTTTCGGTGGGCGATCGAGTGGTGGAAGTCCGAGGGGATCATCTAGTGTCTCGGGGGTGCTATAGCGGGGAGGTTAGAACATAATCTCGAAAGAACCCACGAGGCCTGGAGGATTAGCTGCAGGAGAAAGGAAAAAAACTCAGGAGGCTCTGGTCTGGCTGCGGTCTCGGACCCTTCTGGTCATGGTAAGATTTGCAATTTATTTAGAACATCTGTCTGTGTCTCTCTGTGCTCTTGCAGCAAAATCAAATAATAAAAGGAGATTCTTTTTTCAAAATGGCAATACGCTACTAACTAAGTATCCAAAACCCTAATGTCCTGCGGTGCAGCCAATGCCCAGGGTACTTAGGCTTGGTCTAGGACCTACGCGCCCAACCAAGTACCCAAAACTCTAATACCCCGACGTGCAGCCAATGCCCAGGCTACTTAGGCTTGGTCTGGGACCTACGCGCCCGACCAAGTATCAAAAATCCTAATACCCCATGGTGCAGCCAATGCCCGGGGTACTTAGTCTTGGTTTGGGACCTACGCATTGTTGGTGCAGGAAGCACCATATCGAACCTTGTTTTGATATTGGCAAAGGATTCAAAGTTAAGTTTATTTATGATCTAATAAAGTTACTCAAGTGTGCAGAGACAATGTCCTAGCGAAGGACTACTAGGCACCTGGTGAAGGAATGCCAGAAAATAAAGCCCTAGCGAAGGACTGCTAGGCACCTGGCGAAGGACTGCCAGGATGCAAAGCCCTAGCGAAGGACTGCTAGGCACCTGGCGAAGGAATGCCAGGATACAAAGACCTAGCGAAGGATAGCTAGGCCCCTGGCGAAGGAATGCCAGGATACAAAGACCAAGCGAAGGACTGCTAGGCCCCAGGCGAAGGACAGCTTGGTACTGAAGACCTGGCGAAGGACTGCCAGGCACCGGATGAAGGACAGCTTGGTATCCAAGACCTGGCGAAGGACCGCTAGGCAAAAGTCCAACCGGAGGAGACGGTTGGCATTAGGTAGATTCTCCCGAGAGGAGTAGATGACGACGCGTTCCCCGTCGAGGGAACAGTAGGCGTCGGTTCGACCTAGGGCTCCATTTTAGAGGCCCAAAGTTAGAACCAAGACAGCTAAGGCTGTATAAACTAACATCTTATTGCTTTATGGTGTTTTGGACTAACCCTGGATGCAGGACCGATGGAACGAGTGTCTGCAGCTCAGAGAGCCTCAATGGAGTGAGGCAGCAGCTGGCCAGGGCACCCGGAGTGTCCCGGGCGCCCCCAAGGTGAACACAAAACACATGAAGCAAAGGAACTGGTTCTGCAGCTCATGGGCGGGGCGCCCCCGTGCTCCCGGGCACCCCCGCTGTTCCCGGGCGGCCCCTGTGCAAGCCATCGAAGCAGAAGCCAGCGAAGCCAAGGGATAAGCTCTGACCCGGTCAACCCGGGTGCCCCCAGCGTCCCGGGAGCCCCGGTCATGATCTGATCCCGAGTTTGAAGGGATCAGAAGCTGACCGAGTGAAAGTCGGATCAACCGACACGTGGGGGGGCGCCCCCGACGTTTCGGGCGCCCCCAGGGCCTATAAAAGGGCCCTCGACCCAAGGCTTCGAACAACAATTCTTTCCAATGCATACACTCTCTTATGCTCCCGCGCTCTGCTCCGAAAACCTCCCGACTCAAGACTCAAGAGCCGACGACGTCCTGCTGCTCCGAAAAGACAACATACATCGGACGTCAGTAAAAGAAGAGTTTTCTTTTTAAAGTTTACTTTGCTATACTTGTAAATTCAATCTTGTAAACTGAATTGCGCACTTATAGAATTGCCCGCAGAAAACGGTCAACGACCGTGGGCCTTGGAGTAGGAGTCGACCTAGGCTCCGAACCAAGTAAAACTACCTGTGTTCGCGATTGTATTTATTCCGCTGCGTATTTGCTCTAAATTTTCATCCGAAAAGCATTTTCCGATATTCACCCCTCCCCTCTATCGGTTCTCTCGATCCAACAAGTGGTATCAGAGCGGGGTAGTTCAAACTTGGTGCAACCACCAGTTTGAAAGTTTTTCGGATTTACAAAATTTTTAATCTTATTTCTTTTCTTTCTAGTTAATCAACACCACTCGATCTTTTTCGCCTTTTTCAATTTTGAATTCTCATTTTTTTACCATAAGTTAGAATTGTTAAAATAATCAATTTTTGAAAATTTGTCATAAACTTTTTATTTTAATATTATTTTTTCTCAAAAATCGTGCTACCTTAATCTGAGCAAATTTTCTCCCAAACATTAAAGTCTTACTTTTTATCATTAATCAAAATTGATAAAGTAACATTTTCAAAAATTTGACATAAAATTTTTTATTATTATTCTTCCTCGAAATTCGTACAATATTTTTTTTGGCTATTTTTTTCTTCTCCCGCACTACTAATCCAAGACCAAGTCTTGGTACATTCTGTTATTTTTTTTCTGTACGAGGTTAAACTAAATGGCCAACCAAGAGTGGAACAGTGTCCGCCCACCGCTATTCTCCGGCGAGAACTTCAATCATTGGAGAAGTCAAATGGAGTTCCATCTGAAGGCCCATATGGACATATGGATTATCATTCAAACAGAGTTCTTCCTCCCTACAGAAGATGGATTATCAATTACGTGGGACCAACTAGAAGAACCAACTCTAAGGAAGATCGAGACAGATGCAAGGGCTACAGCAATCCTACAATGTGGCCTAACCAATGAAGAATTGAAGCAGGTCGGATCCGTCAACTGTGCCAAGGAGATATGGGAAAAACTAATCAATCTACACGAAGAGAGCTCCGATATTGAGATCTTAGAAGATTTTGCATTTTTGGCTCAAGCACAAGTAGCTGAGACAGACTCGGCCCCCGACATCGAAATCGAACTAGAATCATACGACGAGCATTTTGGGACAAAATCGGTAAGTAATTTTGAATCAGTTTCTGAATTAAGGTTAAATAATCAAGCTGATACTGCAATGGTCGAGAAAGGTATAATTTTCATTGTAGGAAAAACTCCAAGAGAACTACAAAAGAGGCCTCAACCAGTACCTGAGTCCGACTCAGACTCAGAATCTGACAACGAAGGAAGGGATCCTAGGAAACTGGTCTGGTCGGCTCGCAACCTCTACAAAATGTCGAAGAAACAATCAAGCAAAAGAAAGATTGCTAGAATCAAGGGGGAGATTCCCCACCGGGAATCAAAAGGTAAATTTACAGTATTTGAAAATCCAATATTTACCTTGAATAATGTGCTTGACTCATATAAATTAGTTAAGGCAAATTTTAGGAAATTGAAACAAGAAAGTGAAACCCTGAAACATAAGGTCAATATGTTAGAAAATCCAGAAATTTCTCCTCACTATGATCTTACCTAGAGTTCTTTTGCTATTCATAGGACTAGAAATAGGACCTGTTTAATTGAAACTTGAACAACATAGTATTAGAACAAGGTTTGATGATAGTACGTTAGGGAAGCCTGACTAAGGAATCAAGTAGGGTAAGGAGTACCTTATTTGGTCTTTTTAATCCGGTGGAACTAGCCGAAGCTACCTCTCCGAATCCTAAGCTTGTTAGACCAGAGTGTCTCAAACAATGATTTGAAAATGACCTTTCTTTAAAAGGCTTTGTCTAGGAAAGGGTTGTTGATCGAATAAGGCTACGGCCAAAGAAGGCCTCTGTGCCTCGTCAAGACCTGGAAGCCAATTATCGAAACTCACTTTTAAATTATTATTTGTTAAACTCAAATCTAACACAAGCTTCAATTAAATCAATTAAATTCAATTAAATCTTAATTAAGACAATTAAATTCAATTAACTCTTAATTAAGTCAATTATATTCAATTAATTCTTAATTAAATCAATTAAATTCAATTAAATCTTAATTAAATCAATTAAATTCAATTAAATCTTAATTAAATCTTAATTAAATTCAATTAAATCTTAATTAAGTCAATTAAATCAATTAATTCTTAATTAAGTCAATTAAAATCAATTAATTCTTAATTAAATCAATTAAATTCAATTAAATCTTAATTAAATTCAATTAAATCTTAATTAAATCAATTAAATTCAATTAAATCTAATTAAATCAATTAAATTCAATTAAATCTTAATTAAATCAATTAAATTCAATTAAATCTTAATTAAGTCAATTAAATCAATTAATTCTTAATTAAGTCAATTAAATCAATTAATTCTTAATTAAATCAATTAAATTCAATTAAATCTTAATTAAGTCAATTAAATTCAATTAACTCTTAATTAAGTCAATTAAAATCAATTAATTCTTAATTAAATCAATTAAATTCAATTAAATCTTAATTAAGTCAATTAAATCAATTAATTCTTAATTAAATCAATTAAATTCAATTAAATCTTAATTAAGTCAATTAAATCAATTAAATTCAATTAATTCTTAATTAAATCAATTAAATTCAATTAAATCTTAATTAAATCAATTAAATTCAATTAATTCTTAATTAAATCAATTAAATTCAATTAACTCTTAATTAAATCAATTAAACTCAATTAATTCTTAATTAAATCAATTAAATTCAATTAACTCTTAATTAAATCAATTAAATTCAATTAAATCAATTAAATTCAATTAACTCTTAATTAAATCAATTAAATTTAATTCAATCAAATTCAAAATATTTCAAATTAATTCAATTAATTCAACTTAATTATTGTCATTTAATTCTCAAAATTCAACTTAATTATTGTCAATGATTTATTTTCAAAATTAAAATATTTATCTCACACTACCCATAAGGTTAACATGCTTGGTCACGTAGAACTGGGTGAGGCATCTAGGACCTAAAAACATAAATCACTATCCTTTCAAATAAAAAACTTTTCAAAAGTTATTTAAAATTATCTCTATTTTTCAAATTATTTCAGTTCACTGTACCCTACTTTTTCATCTCTATTTTTTTCAAAATATTGAATTTCATGCTGAATATCACAATAGACTCATTTTAAATAGAATCTAGGGCTTGTTTGATTTAGTTATTAATTGGTCAAACATAGTCAACTAAGTCAAACTTGGTCAATACTGAAATTCCTTAAGGAACTTAGATAAAAGTCAGACTGTGTCGGATACAGGGGGAGTTCTTCTTAATCTTTTTCGAAAAATTCAGATTTTTCAAAAACCTTATGCTCTAAAACTTATTATCATCTCAAAATAAGGTTTTCAAAAATTGATTCAAAAAACCCTCGTATATTACTATCTCATTGAAAAATTATCATCATGATTTTCGAAAACTGTGTTATCATTCCAAGTTGTGTTTTCAAAAATTTATCTCCTTGAAAGTTATCATACACAGATCAAAATTATTCTTTTAATTTTAATAAACTCTAAAGACACAGAGAAAGGTCCACTTCATGATCTACAAGGACTCCTATGATGTGTCAAATTTAGGGGGAATTTGAGCCAAAAGAAGAATTTTTAAAATGATTTTTTTGGTAATTATTTGTTTTGAAGTTATTAGATAATTCTTATAATTTAAATCAAACCTTAAAACTCAGAGGAAGATCGCTTGTAGTCAACAAGCTTCCTAGGAATGGGTCATGTTTAGGAGATCAAATTAAAAGAATTATTGAATATTTTCAAAATTATATGTTTTCATGCACTACAAGTTTAAAATCCTTTTGAAAACTTAAATAATTTTTCTTTCAAAAACTATTATTTTATCTTTCAAAATTCTTGTGGCTTATGAAATTATTTTTGAAATAATATTTACTTGGGTTGGAAAAATTTCCAGGACACTTAGAAAAATATCCTTGTAGTTAACAAGGTTTCCTAGGATTGTGTCAGACTGGAAAAGAAACCTAGTCAAGTAAAATAGTATGTTTTCAAAATGAATAATACTTTTCAAAACTTACTTATATTTTTCAAAGTCTAATAGTTTTCAAAAATAGTACTTAGACTTTCCAAAAAGGCTCAATCTGTTTTTTTTCAAAAGTACTTGCATATTTTTCGAAAATGCATATTTTTTTAAAAGTACTTCTATTTTTCAAAATATAATATTTTCAAAAGGTACTAATACTTTTCTAAGGAAATAGTATTCTAAGTACGTGAATTTTCTAAAGATTTTTTCAAAATTGCACAATATCTTTCAAAGTGGAGCTTTGTTGGTGCAATTTAAACTTTTTGCTAGGCTTTTAAGAGTTATACTAAGTATTTTTATGTTTTCAAAACTCATAGGCTCTGATACTTAATTTTTTTCTTAAGACTTCTTTCAAAATATATTTCTTTGTTAATAAACAGCTCAGGAGAGAAAAAGCTCAAATTGTTCAAAATCAAAATGTTTTTCAAAAGCTTTTTCTTATTCAAAAAGCAAAGTTGAATTTCTAAGTGTGCTTTCAAAAATTTCTAAGAGCATCTTTTTTTCTAAGTAGATTTTTCCTTAGTAAACAAAGTTTGTCTAAGCAAAACCTATGAAAATTTTTGGGCAAATGTTTCTAAGTAAAGTTTTCTTAGTAAACAAATCTTTGTTTTGGCAAAAACTTGTCCATTTAAAGATTTTTTTAAATAGTTTTAAATGCACAAAATATGTTCCTAAGAAATTTTTCTATGTGTGCAAAAGTTGAAATTTTTTTAAAAGGAAAGTTGCTTTCAAAATGATGGCTAAAGTAAGCTACAGTTAAGTTTTTTCTTGAAAATTATGTTTTTGAAGTTAAAAGAATATATATATATCATAAAATATAAGGAGAAGAGTTATCACATTTTAATTAAACTTTTTCTTGACAACTATGTTTTTGGGAAATTGTTAAATCCATGACTTGAATTTACTTTAGTAAAACTCCCCATTAGAAACCTGATTCGCCCATGTATGTTTTTGATATAGGTCAGGAAAGGTCAAAGATAAGTATTTTAAGTGTTTTATAACATAAGTATTCAGGGTTTTAGGGGGAGTATGAGAAATAAAGAATTTTTTTTCAACTCTATTTACTATTTATTCTGTTCATAAACAGTTATACTTCATTGTTTACCTTATGTTCTTAACTGTTATAAGTTTTTAACTTAACATTGAATTGTGTTGCCATAAATCAAAAAGGGGGAAATTGTTGGTGCAGGAAGCACCATATCGAACCTTGTTTTGATATTGGTAAAGGATTCAAAGTTAAGTTTATTTGTGATCTAATAAAGTTACTCAAGTGTGCAGAGACAAAGTCCTAGCGAAGGACTGGTAGGCACCTGGCGAAGGAATGCCAGGAAATAAAGCCCTAGCGAAGGACTGCTAGGCACCTGGCGAAGGACTGCCAGGATGCAAAGCCCTAGCGAAGGACTGCTAGGCACCTGGCGAAGGACTGCCAGGATACAAAGACCTAGCGAAGGACAGCTAGGCACCTGGCGAAGGAATGCCAGGATACAAAGACCTAGCGAAGGACAGCTAGGCACCTGGCGAAGGAATGCCAGGATACAAAGACCTAGTGAAGGACTGCTAGGCCCCAGGTGAAGGACAGCTTGGTACTGAAGACCTGGCGAAGGACTGCCAGGCACCGGGCGAAGGACATTTTGGTATCCAAGACCTGGAGAAGGACCGCTAGGCAAAAGACCAACCGGAGGAGCCGGTTGGCATTAGGTACATTCTCCCGAGAGGAGCAGGTGAGGACGCGTTCCCCGTCGAGGGAACAGTAGGCGTCGGTTCGACCTAGGGCTCCATTTTGGAGGCCCAAAGTCAGAACCAAGACAGCTAAGGCTGTATAAAATAACATCTTATTGCTTTATGGTGTTTTGGACTAACCCTGGATGCAGGACCGAAGTAACGAGTGTCTGCAGCTCAGAGAGCCTCAAAGGAGTGAGACAGCAGCTGACCAGGACGCCCGGAGTGTCCCGGGCGCCCCCAAGGTAAACACAAAACACATGAAGCAAAGGAATTGCTTCTGCAGCTCATGGGCGGGGCGCCCCCGTGCTCCCGGGGGCCCCGCTGCTCCCGGGCGCCCCCAGCATCCCGGGCGCCCCCTGTGCAAGCCATCTAAGCAGAAGCCAGCAAAGCCAAGGGATAAGCTCTGACCCGGTCAACCCGGGCGCCCCCAGCGTCCCGTGCGCCCCGGTCAAGATCTGATCACGAGTTTGAAGGGATCAGAAGCTGACCGAGTGAAAGTCGGATCGGCCGACACGTTGGGGGTGTCCCCGACGTTCCGGGCGCCCCCAGGGCCTATAAAAGGGCCCTCGACCCCAAGGATTCGAACAACAATTCTTTCCAATGCATACACTCTCTTCTGCTCCCGCGCTCTGCTCCGGAAACCTCCCGACTCAAGACACAAGAGCCGACGACATCCCGCTGCTCCGAAAAGACAACCTACATCGGACATCGGTAAAAGAAGAGTTTTCTTTTTAAAGTTTACTTTGCTATACATGTAAATTCAATCTTGTAAACTGAATTGCGCACTTATAGAATTGCCCGCAGAAAACGGTCAACGACCGTGGGCCTTGGAGTAGGAGTCGACCTAGGCTCCGAACCAAGTAAAACTACCTGTGTTCGCGATTGTGTTTATTCCGCTGCGTATTTGCTCTAAATTTTTATCCGAAAAGCGTTTTCCAATATTCACCCCCCCTCTATTGGTTCTCTCGATCCAACACGCACCCGACCAAGTTCCCAAAACCCTAATACCCCGCGGTGCAGCCAATGCCCGGGGTATTTATGCTTGGTATGGGACCTATTCGCCCGACCAAGTATCCAAAACCCTAACACCCCACGGTGCAACCAATGCTCGGGGTACTTAGGCTTGGTCTGGGACCTACGCGCCCGACCAAGTACCCAAAACCCTAATACCCGGCGGTGCAGCCAATGCCCGGGGTACTTAGGCTTGGTTTGGGACCTACGCGCCCAACCAAGTACCCAAAACCCTAATACCCCGCGGTGCAGCCAATGCCCGGGGTACTTAGGCTTGGCCTGGGACCTACGCGCCCGACCAAGTACTCCAAACTCTAATACCCCGCGATGCAACCGATGCCCGGGGCACTTAGGCTTGGTATCGGACCTACGTGCCCGACCAAGTATCCAAAATCCTAATACCTCGTGGTGCAGCCAATGCCCGGGGTACTTAGGCTTGGTCTGGGACCTACGCGCCCGACCAAGTACCCAATACCCTAATACCCCACGGTGTAGCCAATGCCCAGGGTACTTAGGCTTGGTCTAGGACCTACGCGCCCGACCAAGTATCCAAAACCCTAATACCCTGTGGTGCAGCCAATGCTCGGGGTACTTAGGCTTGGTCTGGGACCTACGCGCCCGACCAAGTACCCAAAACCCTAATACCTCGCGGTGCAGCCAATGTCTGGGGTACTTAGGCTTGGTCTGGGACCTATGCGCCCAACCAAATACCCAAAACCCTAATACCCCGCGGTGCAGCCAATGTCTGAGGTACTTATGCTTGACCTGGGACCTACACGCCCGACCAAGTACTCCATGTTGGTGTAAGTTGCATCAGTGATGTCCTTCTCTAAATGTTTCAATGTTTGACAATATACTTAAGTTAGTGATACATTGAACAAAGGTAGGGTTAGTCAAGAAAGGTGTAACAAGGTGAACCAAAGTCCTAGTTAACCTAGGCACTAAGACCTGGTGAGTGAAGCTGTGCACTAAGACCTGGTGAGGAAAGCTGGGCACTAAGACCTGGTGAGTGAAGCTGGGCACTAACACCTGGTGAGTGAAGCTGGGCACAAAGACCTGGTTCGAGGAATTGGGCACTAAGTCCTGGCCGAGGGTTGGGCACCGAAGACCTGGTTCGAGGAATTGGGCACGAAGTCCTGGCCGAGGGTTGGGCACCGAAGTCCTGGACCTAGGGTTTGGCCACGAAGTCTTGGTCCGAGGGATTGAGCAACTTAGGTAAGCGATGACTAAGGACATAAGTAGAGACGGATCGAGGTTCGGACATCTCAAGATCCGAGAGTATCGAAGGCTAAGTAAAAGTCCACCAGAATGGAAGCTCTCAAAATACAGTAGGAAGCTTCAAGGAGGGAGGAGTACAACACAACAATCACACAGCCAAAACCTAGCCGAAAAAACCCTTCTCTTGTTTTTCTGTTTCTTCCTTATTGTGTCTGCATCACCAGCCTCTCCCTCTTAACCTTCCTTTTGCTCATCGCCTGGCTTCGTCAGCATCCACTGAACCACAGCCTGACCCACTGACCTCACTGAGCAATCAGTCCAATGAAGACCTCTCCAGCTGAGCCTCCGTCAGTCGCCAGCCGCGCCAGGAAACCGTTGAAACCTGAAAATAGAATACATACAAACCTGCCACGGTGAAAGTCGTCATTGACTCTTCTCCTTGGTTTGTATCATCCCTGTGTAACCTGCACACTGATCAGAGGCTTAGCAAAGCATATCATGAAGAAATCAGCAGTGTATCAGATAAAACGCAGGGAAAAATAGACGCGATCAGAAGTCTGACAGCGATTTCAAATAAAAGTTCAGGCACTAATCGGTAACCAGACCGATCAGTGATGACCCTGATCGGTCACCAGACCAATTAGGGTAAGCCCTGAACGATCAGGCTCCAGCCTGATCGGTCCACAGTGAGAAAACTGGGATAGCGGACTTCTTGTGATCGGTCACACGATCGATAACAGATCCTGGATCGGTCACCAGACCGATCCAGCAGTTTGATTGCCACAAACCGTAGGAAACACACACTTGATCGGTCACCTGACCGATCAGGTTGTGCCCTGATCGTTCTGGTGACCGATCAAGTCACTCCCTGACCGATCAGGAGCCATCCTGATCTGTCAAGGTGAGGAAACTCCAACATTTTGATCGGTCAACTGATCGATCAAGGGTTTCTCCAAAAACCTTCTGACCACTCTCTCATCGTTCACCAGAACGATCAGAGGCTAAACAAAAACCTTTCCGTTCTCGCCCTGATCGTTCACCAGAATGATTAGACTTCACTGGATCGGTCACCAGATCGATCCACAACAGGGAGTTCGTGCCAACTCCCTGATCGGTCTCCAGACCGATCCAGCGGCTCCCAATTCAACTCTAAGTCCAGAGAACAAGCTCCCTAGCCTTCCCTGACTCGTTCTCTGTCCCCCGAACCAAGACTCCGTGCCCATCTTCACTCACTAGGACTTCATTCAACCTAGCTTCATTCACTAGGACCTGGCTTCACTCACCAGGGTTTTGGTCACCTAGCTTCACTCGCTAGGTGTCGGCTTCACTCACCAGGACCTGGCTTCACTCACCAGGGTTTCGGTCACCTGGCTTCACTCACCAAGACCCGACTTCACTCACCGAGATTTCAGTCACCTGGCTTCACTCACCAGGGTTTTGGTCACCTGGCTTCACTCACCAGGACCCGGCTTCACTCACCGGGATTTCCGTCACCTGGCTTCACTCACCAGGACCCGGCTTCACTCACCGGGATTTCAAACCCTTCGTGCCTAGTCCCCGACTAGGACTTAGTCCGAATTCACTCAACCAAACTTAAATCGGTGCCAACACCAAAACAATAATCGGGCCAGACTGTATCAACAATCTCCCTCTTTTTGTTGTTTGACAACCCAATTTAAGTTTAGGTATTAGATCAATTGAAGTCAAATCAATTATCGTAAGGGAATCAAGGTCCTCCCCCTACAATAACACAGCTCTAAACTTAATCAACCATTCTCCCCCCTTTGTCAAACATCGAAAAGGGTATGGTTATTAAGTTTAAACATACCTCCCCCTTAAATAGAGGTCTTCCCCAAATCCAAAATAATCAAGGTAAGTGTGAATTGCACATGAAAACATATATAGAATTATATCATGGTCAAACACGTATATCCTCCATATGACAAGTAATAACGCAGCTTCATCAGACTGATGATTGATACAGAAAAGTTTTTGATTTATCTATAGACGATCAATTTTCAGAAAAATTTTTGTAACTCTGATTCGTTCAAGATCAAACTGCATTAACAATTGAAATTTTCAGGAACATGTTTGTTCAATCCAAAACTCATTCGACCTCACGGGTGTAGTCAATAGGTATTTCAGAAAAAATTTCTAAAACACAACATGAGTTTCTTGACTGAAAGTCATTCCTCATCAGGGAACAAGAGTCATAATTCAACAAATCCTTTCTTATGAATTTTAAAAATTCCAACACGGGTTTGTATCAAACTAGTAGTAGGTTTGTTCCAAGTATGATGAGTATATTCCAATTGTAATCGGTTTGTATCAGATTTGTTTGTATCAGTATGATCAGCAATCTGATACAATTTGATGAAATGGGATCGGACTGAGGAGTAGTCTGATACCATTTGGAATGATCTGGGAGTTCCCTGATCAGCATTGATATGATCGGTCAACAGACCGATTAGATTGACCCCTGATCGGTCACGGTGACCGATCAGGGTGTGTCCTGATCGGTCGGTGGACCGATCAGTTTTGATACAGGTTTGTTTACAAGCCGATCAGGTTTCAGAAATGAGTTTATTCAATTCTCAACCACTCCTAAACCCTAATTCAATTAGATTTAATCCATTTGAACCTAAAAGGGGGTCCCTGAATCAAAATATATATTTTCATATCATACAACATCTCCAATGATAATATAACTTGAGAGTAAAGCACAAAAATACAAAGTTTAAAGTGTGATTCCGAAAAACATGGTAAACTTGAATGTGATGAGCTAGATGTTGGGGATACATGTATATATATATATCCTAAGTCCTAGAACCTTAATTTAGTTTGATACAAAGAGGGAACTAAATCATAGAACTTAAGTAGTGAATTTTGAGGCTCATGTTCATTGTTTTATGATGCCTTATGAGATTTTTATAATGATCAGTTCAAACTATGTGTTGATCTTGTTCTTAAACAAGATTTGAATGCCATAGATTAATGTTAATAACACATACTGTAAAATCATGGCATACTCAACTAGGTTTATAAAAAAAATATTGAGGAAAACATAAGCCTAAGATATATCATAAGATATTAAAAAAATAAGCTGTTATCCTAACTTAGACCTCAGATTACAGGAACCTCAAACTTGCAATAATGAAGCTAAACATTCTAGGCAATTCATAGTCCTAATTCAAGTTTGTATCAAGTCTATAATCCTAATTCCCCATTCTATTGATAATTGAAATTAGTATCAAGTTTGTATCTATATTGTTTATTAGCATGCATTCATGTTTTATAGCACATACAAGAAAATAGACATCTTAGGCTTGAGATAAGATATTTCATAAATCATAAATTGCAGTAAACCATAAATTACAACAATAAAACTAATTATCCTAAGCAATCCATGGTAAAAGCAAGTTATGTGTCAATCTAAACCATCCATGTAATATCATTTTTCTTGTTGATTTATTTTGAAACTAGTTTAACCTTGTGCATGGATATACTATCAATTATTGCATGAAAAATTTTCTTACTGCCCAAATGAGGTCCCATAAATCACTACATTCATGAATATATCATTAGCCTTGTGTTTGGAGCACCAAATATCAACCACCCATGTTGATAGATGCTCCCCCTAAATAAATGCCTATACAATTCTAAATATAGATGTTTTGGGTACCCAAATTTTGGTACCTAAAGCATCTACAATGAAAGACCTTGGCACCCATGCCTTAGTCATTTTCTTTCTAACTTTTTGAACCCTAGAATCATTTGGTGATCTAAATTGGGTTCTTGACATTAATGATACAAAGCTCGGTTCTTTAGGTCGGTAACCTATGCCGGCCTTGTTGTAAACCACTCTTTGGGAGTTAAGAACCATATCTAGGGTTTTGGAGCTAATTGAAAACTTCTCAAGAATATTCTTGAGATTTTCAACTTCGCTCTTCAAGCCCTTATTTTCATTCTCAAGAGTCTCATTATGAAACTCATTAATATCCTCAATCGTATAGGATTTTAATTCTTCTAGTTCCAATTTCAATGACTTAACCTTATTTTTAGAGTTTTTGAGCAACTTAGTTAGGCATGCAATGGTTCTATACCATTTATCTAACTCAGGAGAGATTACCTCTTCATCATCTTCAAGATTACCTCTTCATCATCCGAAGATGATGAAGGTGCGGTTGAGGAGCTCCTTGATTCATCACTACTTTCTTCATTAGAGTCCTCTATTGCCATGAAAGCCATGTGACAGAAGGTCTCCTCCTTCTTTTCTTTCTTCTTCTTCTTCTTTTTCCTTCTGTCACCTGCCACCAAAGCAATACCCTTTTCCTTTGGACTTTTGTTAGCAATCTCATGTAGTTCCATCTCGCAAAATAAATCTTCTATTTTAACAAAGGAAAGATCCTTGGAAACCTTGTAGGCATCCACCATGGATGACCACAAAGTATTCCTCAGAAAGGCTTTGAGAACATACCTTACGAGGTCTTGGTTTTCGACCTTCTCACCAATAGAATGTAGACCATTGAAGATCTCCTTGAACCATGCATGGAGTTCACTTACCTTTTCATTTTCTTATATGGAATGACATTGAAGTTGGCTGAGAAGCAAATCTTTCTTGGCTCTCCGGGTATCTTGAGTTCCTTCATGGAGCTCAATGATTTTGTTCCAAAGGTCATTAGCACTTGTGAAAGGACCCACCATGATCAATTCCTCCTTGGTAATCCCACATTGCAGGGTGACCACAGCTTTGGCATTGACTTCTCCCTTTCTGATTTGCTCAGCCAACCACCTTGTGAAATCCAATTCTTTTCCCTCAACATCTCTTGGAGGGATGAAACCCTCCTTCACAGCAAACCACATGTCAATATTGGTCTTCAAAAAATAATCCATCCTCGACCTCTAATATTGAAAATCTGATCCGTCGAAGAAGGGTGGTCTGCTAGTGCTAAAACCTTCTCTCAAAGCTATCGTTGTTGTAAGCTCTCGGGTGTTAATCTATTTGAACAGAGCACCTTGCTCTGATACCACTTGTTGGTGCTTGGATGGCTATAGGAGGGGGGGGTGAATGTAGCCAGACACATGAATTACTCACCTCTTTTGAACTTATCTTCTTGTGATCAAAGTTAGCTGCAGAAACAACAACATAGAAAGAAAATAGAGAAAGAAAGAAAATCGACGCTAACAAGGAGAAGTACAAGGTTCGGGGATAACTTTCCCCTATTCCTTGGCGTGCCCGTGAGGTGGGTGATCCCTTGATCGTCGGCAGATCAAGCCCCGGTAAACCCCGGATAGTAAGAGCCTCCTTCTCGGTGGCGAAACCTCTTCACAATCAGTCTCAAGAAGATAACAATTAAGCGCACACAAGACTCGGGAGGAAGCTCTCAAAATATAGTAGGAAGCTTCAAGGAGGGAGGAGTACAACACAACAATCACACAGCCAAAACCTAGCCGAAAAAACCCTTCGCTTGTTTTTCTGTTTCTTCCATGTTGTGTCTGCATCGCCAGCCTCTCCCTCTTAACCTTCCTTCTGCTCATCGCTTGGCTTCGTCAGCATCCACTGAATCACATCCTGACCCACTGACCTCACTGAGCACTCGGTCCACTAAAGACCTCTCCAGCTGAGCCTCCGTCAGTCGCCAGCCGCACCAGGAAATCGTTGAAACCTGAAAATAGAATACATACAAACCTGCCACGGTGAAAATCGTCATTAACTCTTCTCCTTGGTTTGTATCATCCCTGTCTAACCTACACACTGATCAGAGTCTTAGCAAAGCATATCACGAAGAAATCAGCAGTGTATCAGATAAAACGCAAAGAAAAACAGACGCGATCAGAAATCTAACAGCGATTTCAAATTAAAGTTCAGGCACTGATCGGTTACCAGACCGATCAGTGATGACCCTGATCGGTCACCAGACCGATCAGTGATGATCCTGATCGGTCACCAGACCGATCAGGGAGAGCCCTGAACGATCAGGCTCCAGCCTGATCGGTGCACAGTGAGAAAACTGGGATCGCGGACTTCTTGTGATCGGTCACACGACCGATCACAGATCGTGGATCGGTCACCAGGGCGATCCAGCAGTTTGCTTGCCACAAACCGCAGGAAACACATGCTTGATCGATAACCTGACCGATCAGGTTGTGCCCTGATCGGTCTGGTGACCGATCAGGTAACTCCCTGACTTATCAGAAGCCATCCTGATCGGTCAAGGTGAGGAAACTTCGACATTTTGATCAGTCAACTGATCGATCAAGGGTTTCTCCAAAAACCTTCTGACCACTCTCTCATCATTCACCAGAACGATCAGATGCCAAACAGAAACCTTTCTGTTCTCACCCTGATCGTTCACCAGAACGATCAGACTTCACTGGATCGGTCACCAGATCGATCCACAACAGGGAGTTCGTGCCAACTCCCTGATCGGTCTCCAGACCGATCCAGCGACTCCCAATTCAACTCGAAGTCCAGAGAACATGCTCCCTAGCCTTCTCTAACTCGTGCTCAGTCCCCCGGACCAAGACTCCGTGCCCAGCTTCACTCACTAGGACTTCATTCAACCTAGCTTCATTCACTAGGACCTGGCTTCACTCACCAGGGTTTTGGTCACCTAGCTTCACTCCCTAGGTCCCGGCTTCACTCACCGGGATTTTAGTCACCTGGCTTCACTCACCAAGGTTTTGGTCATCTGACTTCACTCACCAGGACCCGGCTTCACTCACCGGGATTTCAGTCACCTGGCTTCACTCACCAGGACCTGACTTCACTCACTAGGGTTTTGGTTACCTAGCTTCAGTCACTAGGACCCGCCTTCACTCACCGGGATTTCTGTCACCTGGCTTCACTCACCAGGACCCGACTTCACTTATCGGGATTTCATCCAACCTGGTTTCACTCACCAGGACCTGGCTTCACTCACCGGGATTTTAAACCCTTTGTGCCCAGTCCCCGACCAGGACTTAGTCCGAATTCACTTAATCAAACTTAAATCGGAGTCAACATCAAAAAATAATCGGGCCAGACTGCATCAATAATATCAAGCCCATGATATAATTAAGTAAGGGAGAGGGATTAGATGAAGAAAAAGAGAAGCTGAATGCGGAATGATGATGTGAAGTAACAATGGCTCATGGTCAACACAAGTAAATTGGAATCGGTATCCAATTTATTTTCGCAAATAAGAAATGAAGAAAAAAAGTGATATTTTTTTTAAAATAAAATTTTCTTGAATAATTACTTTTATATATATATATATATAGTAATTATCGTTCAAGATTATTTTAATTAATTTAAATATTAATATTTAAATCTAAATCTAAAAATACAGATAAGCTCAATATAAATTTTTATTTTATTTTATTTTTCTTTTAATTTTTAAAATTTATTTTTGTAAAAAAATACTCGAGTCAAAACTAAAAAATAGTACTTTAAGAACAATGCAAGAATAACATCAGAAGATCGATGCACCACAGGACTATGCTGGTCGGAGATCTCTCGTAGTCCCAATTGGTCGACGTCACAGTGGCCGTCGTCGAAATTGACGACGATCCTATCGAAGTCGAACGACTTTCATATTAGGCCCGCGTTGGTCTGATATGAAAAATATCAGATCCACGTTAGGCCTAATATGATTGAGCCTGATATTTTTCAACACAAACCTAATATAAAAAATATCAGGCTTAACATGGACCTAATATTTTTTCCATGTTATGTATGTATCCATCTATAAGAGAGAAAGTGAAAGAGAAAAAAATATATTAAAAATAGGGACGAATGAGAAGAGAGAAGAGGAAAGAGAAGGTATATTGCATCCATAAGAAATAGAGAATAAAAAAGATTGCATATATAAAAGTTAAATTTGATTAAAGAAAAAAATAGAAAGTGTATTGAATAAAATTTGCTATTTAATAAACATTAAAGTTGCGTACATATGTTAGTTAATTCAAAAAGTTACGTGCGAATTATCCTATTGAAAATAATTATTAAAAATTTGGATTTTTAATAAGTAGGCGTACTTAAAATTTTAAAAATTTGGTATAATAATACTTTTATATTTCTCAACCGAAACCTCTTCTTACCCCTTCAATTTTAAATTATATATATAACTATGTGATAAAATATGACGAGTCTGAGCGACCTCTCTGTTAGAGCTCTTGGGATATTCTTAAGAAGAGAGCCTCCCAGGCCCCTTTCGGGAGACATGCCCTGGAAGGAAACTCCTTCCGAGACCAACGTGGGAAGCAGGGTCCCGAGATCACCTCGGGAAAGTAGAACGCCCACGATCACCCGGGCCAGAAGACCTCGAGATCACCTCGGGGAGGCATAGCCCAAGTAGCATTCGACCTCAAGTAACGATCGCCCTTCTTTTCTCGAATCTATGGATAAGTATTCCCATTAACGCGGAGTAATCATGACCCTTAAATGCCGTAACGGGCTGAAACACGTAATGACGGCGTGGATCGTTTCAAAAGTTATCCAGTAACCGCCGAAGACGGGGGACGTGGCATAGATCATGAGGATGCGGACACCAAACCTCGGAGAAAGTAGAACAAAGTGGGGTACCGTTGAAGGCCTCCACGTCGAAGCCTTTCCCCTCGGCGACAACATGCCAGGGAGAACGAGACCCGACATCGGTCTCGGTCACGGTCGCGAGGAAGGAGTTGGGGGTCTGCCCCCCCTGAAGATCTCTCTCATTAGAAAGAGATCCCCAGAAGGGCAAGGCCCTTATGCGCGGCCCACCCTCTGGACATGTTGGAGTGATCTTCGGAGGACCTACCAGAGGAGACTCTCCCCGGGCAAGGAACTCTCATACCCGGCGGCTAGAAAACTACTCTATTGGGACGAGCAGAAGCCAGGAGAATGACCCTACAATTTCTTTCGGTCCAGTAGACCTGGAGGAGGTGGAAGCTCCCCATGAAGATGTCATAGTAATCATAGCCCGCATCGCCAACTACGAGTTTAAACGCATCTTCGTGGACACTGGAAGTTCCGTGAATATCCTGTACAAGGCGGCTCAGGACCAGATGCAGATCGACAAGGAGGAGCTACTCCTGGTTTCGACCCCACTATTCGGCTTTACGGGGTACCGAGTACAGCCGATAGGGCAAATCACCCTATCGCTCTCATTGGGTAGCAACACGTTGGAGAGGACCAGGTGGACGCCTTTCTTGATTGTTGACGCTCCCTCCTCCTACAATGTCATCCTGGGTCGCCCGACGCTTAGTGTCTTCAAGGCGGTGGTCTCTGCCTTCCACCAAAAGATAAAATTCCCCATAGGCGACTGAGTGGTTGAAGTCAGAGGGGACCAGCTGGTGTCCCGATGATGCTACAGCAGGGAAGCCAGGACAGATTCCTGGAAGAACCCAAGGGCATTAGAAGACTAGCTGCGGGAGATGGTCATACACATGGGGAGAGGGACAAAAGGCTCGAGGGTCCCTGCCATGCC